>JASVER010000035.1:7932467-7996359 GCA_030449065.1 Oceanodroma leucorhoa
AAAAAAAAAAAGGCCTAATGTGTCTGGTGGAAGCCTGAGCTACAGAAAAGGACTAATTTGTTGTATAGTATTTGAGAAAAATTAGGTGCCTAAGGATAGAAACCACAAGAACTAAAATACTGAGTAAATACCTCATTTAGCCACATTAGGGGAAATGCTGTTAAGAAGAGAGTGATACTGGCATTTTGTTGCTTTACTTGGGATTCTCAGCTTGGAATTATTATTTTTAAATCAGCTGTAAAATACCTTATTGACACAGACAGAAGGACCTGCTTTGTCCCGCTCTCTCTGAAAGCAAAGGTTTTAGCCCAAATATGAAAGGCAGCGGCAAATGTTGAAATCCCGTTGTCAGCCTGGGCCAGGTTGGGTGAGGAGGTTCCATCCCTGGAAGAGCCGCCAAGGTGCGCGTGAGCTGAAGCTTCACGTGAGTTGACCGTGTCAAGACTTGGAGGCTCGTGTGTGTCCATCAGCCAAACCTTAGGGGAGTCGAGTAGCAGCGATGAGTATATGTTCAGTATAATTCAGAGATTTTACTTGCTTATACATTTAAATAGCAGTTGACTGCAGACCTYTGAAGGTCTCGTTGGACTTCTCTGGCTACATGCTGCTGCGAATATAACTTTAAGGTAAAAGAGAGATTTAGAGATGGGTCTTGATTGACATCTCTAAGTGTGAGCAAATGTTGTAAGTACGTAGTCTGCATCCCTGAAAAGTCCACCCGACATCAGGGTTCCCAAATCTCAAACGCGGCAGCAAGTTGTGGTCCCCTGGGTAGGTGCTCCGAGCTTACACTGCTTTGGGGTGCTCTAAGGAACAAAGACAAGGGGGTGCAGTTTTGGTTCAGATATAACCCCAATGTTAAAAAGGAGAAAATATTTCAAAATCAAACGTCAGAAACTTTCATTGAGAACAAGCTGAGACATACCGTAATGCTTCTTAAAAGAAATGGTTATTTCTCRGAATGAGAACATCTCAGTTTGTCACGCTTTCAAAATTTTCCCTCCGTTGTTTTTTTTTTTCCCCCCCAGCAAAAACTATTTTTCAACTTTGTTACGTGCGTGAATAGTTTGAAATCCTTCAGGGCTCCGTTTTAAAGCAAGTTTAACTTTTGCTAAGGAAAAAGAAAAAAAAAAAATCAGCCACGCTGTTGCAGGAGAGCTGATGGTCACAGGGAGGAAGAAGAGGATGAGAAGCTGATGGGAACAGTGGGAGATAGTTGACCTTCCAGCCACTCTCCCTATCGTTGCTAGAAACAGCTGCTGCACCGCTGAGTTTCACTTGCAAGAATAATGAACGCGCTCACGCTCTCCTGCTGCATTTTGAACACCACAGATGATGAACAACATTTACGGTCGCTGTTCAACACTGTTGGTATTTGACCATCAAATGCCTTCCAAGTCCCTGGGCTGCTTTAAAAACCTTTAGTTTATTTCTGCTTTTTTCCGTGGGCGGCAGCTATTCTTGGGGGGGGAGGTCGGAGATGGCTGACTAGATTAACTGACCAACGGTTCCTCCGGGAGAGTTGGCGGGTGATTGAATTTCTCGCAATCACCAGCCCGTTGCCCCCTCGCCCCCCCATTTTTCTTGGTGACTAATTGGCGATGACAGATGTCACCTGCGCGGTGACGCCAGCCCTGCCTTCGCAGCTCCGAGGGGGAGAGCGATAGCRCTTCTCTGAACGCGAGAGCTGATCCGTGGTGGGTTTGCCCGTTGGTTTTTTATATTTTTTTAATTTTTTTTTTCACAGCGCAGTCTCAGTTAATTAATAAGATCTCTTCACTGCATGAGCGTAAGCAGCCATTAAGGCGATATTTGCCATTGATTTTTTTCTTGCAAATGCGAACAGCAATTTTCTCAGCTGTAAAAGGAAAGAAATGGAATATAATATGCAGACAGATGTGCAGACGGACGTGCCTGTCTTTCACATGCACGGGAAGAGAGAAGCCCGTGCACGTACCAGCCTGTCTGAGCCTCCCCTTGGAGAAGTGCTGGCCAAGCTGTGTCTGAAACAAGCTCAGGTATGAAAATAGAAATATCTCAGATTTACTGCAGTTAAAGAAATTATGTGAAAATAGTTTAGGTTACRTATAGGTGACTTATTTTAAAATAAGGTAGCGGGTAGTGGCCGTGCCTGTGCTAAGAGTGCCGTTGCTGTGCTGGCACGGCGGTGATGGGTGTGTGGACGTAGAGTATGTCCATGGAGGGCTGCGGCTGCCAGCCTGGGGAATACCAGCTCTCCAAAAACAAGTGAAACCGCTAAAATGTCTCCTTTTCTGGCAGAGCTGCAGTCACACCTGGAACTTTGCTGGAATAGCAGTGCCAGGCAGCTCTTCACACCCAGCATCCTTAGACTTTGGTCAGCAGGGCTTCATCTTCATTGCCTTGACCCAGCYTGGTTTTTTGCATAGAGTAGCTCTTAGGTGACAATGATCTGAGAAGAATAAAATCACTTTCTTCTAACTCTGCCCCAGCAGCTTTACTGTGACAACGTAAACACTGTCATCCCCGTAGCTGCTCTCTTCCTTTTGGCCCCTGGGCAAAGCTCTTTGCCTTGCCTTTCCCACCCACATCTTCCTACAGGTTCAAATAATTATTCTTAGCTTAGGGGCCGCGGTTGTACAAGGTATTGTTTTGCACATTTAACAGCAGATAAGCGTCTGGGTTACATCTTCCTAAAAATAGCTTTYGGTATAACCATTGGGCAAAACTGCCCTGGATTAATTGGAGTTACGGGGTCTTGTATCTCTGTGTTGCACTGCTGAATTTCAAAGTCAACACAGACAGCACGTCTTTTGACTCTTGCAGGGGATCCGGACAAATTATTTTTTAACCTGTGCTATTCCTTTGAGAGTTATYGGAGCCTTCTTCGGCCTGACCTTACCCTTTTGCCTCTCTGACCACCCGGCACTTGCTCTTCCCTGGACTTCCCTCCTGACCTCTCTTCTTGCTCCCCACCCCAGCACWCCTCAGCTTTCAGATCTTGCAGTGGGCATCCCGCTTCCCAGACATCTGTCCTTCTCTTGTCTTCCATATGCTTTGTCACCCCTTCAGRGGCTCTTCCCTATGGAAGAGGATTGAAAAGAAAAGGCTTCTCTGGGAGAAGTGAAGGTGCAATGTTGACGCCTTCTCTGTCTGTCTTCCCTCCAGCGCCTGTCAATGCACAAATCGGGGCTGGAAGTTGAAAGAGTAAATGTTTGACGCACGTTCGTCTTGTTTTTCCACCTGCTACTGAAAGGTGGTCAGACGTTGCAGTGATGAGCAGAGAACAGAACCCTAGAATGGCACGGCTGGTTTGCAGGTGTAGGCCAGAGGGCAGGTCGGATGTCCCGAGTTTCACGGGGATGGGGAAAGGGTCTCTTGGTGCTGGGCTTTGTGGCACGGCCCTCTGGGCGTTTTTCCTTCACCGACTGCGGTTGTAGCTGCAGAGTCTCATGCTCCATCCTGGGGACGGATCCTCTGGGCTCCTCTGCAAGCGTGAGCAGCCACGTCCCGATCAAGAGGAGCGTGTAGGAGGAGATAGACTGGCTTGCCTTTCCTGGAGGTGTCCCTGTTTACTGGTTTGAGATCGTGGCGTTTAGCAGATAACTAGCCTCCTTCCACCCTCTATCACAACTCGGCAATTAARCTGTTATCTGTACGTGCATCTCTCTTGCCTGTATTTGAGAAAATGAGGCTGGAGAGCAAAGAGAAGCATTAGCGTGTATTTAGCTTCTGATGTGGTTGTTACTGCATAGGGTGGAACTGTCAAAATCTCCCCGGTCTCTGTGAGATTTTTGCATTTCGGAGACGTGCGTGCTGTTTCCCAAGCGCTATCGGCCTAATCCTGCGAGGTGCTGAGTCGGGAGTGAATGCCTCGTACAGTAGCATCAGGCGTTGTTGACACACGTGAACCTCAGTGATTTATAGCAAGGTTCGTAATGTCATAAAAGAGGCATAATAAAAATTAGTGCTGCATGACTTGTTTCTAAGAACATCATTATGGCACCGAGTAATAATGAATTACTGTGCAAGAAGCCAGAAGGGAGGARGTATGGATGGCAACGAGGACAGATCTTTTATTTGGTAGATTAGTATCACTGCATATGGACTGAAAATCGCTAAACATATGCTGATGTGCCCTGACACCCCGGCACGTGCTCCGTGTCGTTGGTAAAACCTGATGCGTGTGAACACATCGAACGTCGACGCGTGCGCTCGCGGAGGAGCCGTGCCAACGTGGTCTCTGCTGGCGTTTGGAGGATGGGTTGGAGCGCGCAACGCCTGAAGGAATGCGTTTTGACTGTGGCGCTTTGAGACTGTGTTATATGATTAATCGGCTGGATAAAAACTGGACGGGCCAAATTTTGTAAAYGCTCCCCAGGAAGGGTAATAGGAGTTGCTTGTGCGGAAAAGAGCATTTTGTTTGACCGTAAGTAATGAGCTACCAGTAACTTGTCCAATCTGACACTTATTTGGGACAGTAAATTTCCCCTATTTCATATCTCCCTAAAGGTCATCTGATAGAACGTGTGCTTTTTTCCTAGCTGTGGGAAACAAGACCAAAATTTAATTATTTAACGACTAGACCAAAACACTGCGATTCATTTGGTTCTCGTTTCCCCATTTCGCCAATTCTCATCCATTTAATCACTTAACGTGGGACGATGGGAGCTCCTGGATCCACATCCCAGGGCTTTCCCGGGGAACGTCTTCCAGCTGCAGGTCAGCGTTGGGTTTTAGAAGCGGCGTGGAGGGTGGATGGTGAAATCCACCATTTCATCATGAAATGTCAGATGAAGTTTTTAACTGCCTGTGTGAAATGCAGAATTTTTCCGTGCATTCCCCTCTCAAGGCATCTACTAGATGGCTTAACGTTGGTGGTGCCTTCAGACCGATGGGCTTCAGGCCCCAGGATCCCTGCGCCAAAGGGTACCCCTCATACCAAAACCAGGTTCTTTAGTGGCACAAACCCTCCGTCCTTGGCTGTTTTCCTCGATCTGGAGGAAAACAGATCTTGATTACTGTCCCAACCTGCTCGTGGRTGTATCTGGAATGTGTAAGTCGTGGATTGCTTTGATATTCTGAGTTTGTCTAAATGAATCTTCCAGTCTTAAAGTAACACTGTGTAAAAATACAGTAAAATGTAATGTAAAAACACAGCTCCTCTTGTCTGCTGATCTCGGTGCGGTCTGTTAAATTAGAAACAATTAGCGATGTGTTACAAATGGAATATAATTGCAAATTCGTATTTGGATGATAGCCAGTGCAAGGTAAAATTAGGCAACTCATGCTCTGCGCCCCAACTTTGTTTTGTTTAGAGTTGTTCTATTTCTTTCCCTAATGTACATATGAATATTGTTGTTTTTTTTTTTTAAAGAAAGTAAATTAAGAAATTTTTTTAAACCCCTTTTTAAAATCTAATAAAAATTTTAATTAGATTTTTTTAGTCCATCATTACCGTGCGGGTGACAGCCGCGGGTCTGAGGCTTTCCCTCTCTGAGGCTTCCCCCCAGGAATCAGTGTCGGCCCCTCAGCTTCCTGAGCTGCCCCCAGTTCTGCCATTTAATGGCATAGCCCCGTTAAAGTAAAAGGGCATTCTGTAAAATGAAATGGGAAGAATTCTTTCCAAAGTGCCTATGTTCTAGAAAATGATGGATCCACCAAAATTTATACCTGTTACAGATCTTCTTTAAGGATATTTTACTGGAAGAGTGCCTGGCTTTTTCAGGTCCTAGGTGTTACATATGCAGCATCTCTCGAGTTACAGAGATTCCTGCAGCGAGCTTTTTTTCTCACTTATAACTTTCACAGTTTGCTCTATGGAAGGTGTAAGATGGGTCAAAAAGGTTCTGGGGAAAAAAAAAAAAAAAAAACAAGACTAAATTCTCTGAATGCAGGAGTGTAACAAAAGACCGGATTGACCAGGCTACGGCTGTACTGAGCAACACCAGCCAATAACCACATCTTTGATATTATTTCTGGAATTAAAATTCCATGTAAATTGCTTTTCCTTTTAACACCGAGGATTTGGAGTTGAGAACAGCTTCGTGTTCTTGTGTCGTACTTGAAATTCATGCTGTACGAATAACCGATTTAAAGTGCTAAACCCAAGGAAAATGTTGGGGGCGGGGGGGAGCGGGAAAGAGACTTGAATTAATCCACAAGGTTTATATTGTAACTTGAATAAAACTTAAAATTTTTTTTCTGAAATGAAATGCTTAACTTAAACTCTGAATGTTCCTTTTACGTTTAAGTACATTCAGTGAAATTTTCAAAAGTCTTTTAAAACTGAAATAGGTAAAAAATTCGTCTCTATATTAAAAAAAGACAAATCAAGAAATTGAAATAGTTGTTAGAACGCATAAAAAATAATTTGAGGTACTGTCTTGCTGAAAATTTTCATTTGATGTCTTGAAATGTCATTTTGGCATCAGGGTATGTGGGATATTTAGGGAAAGTGTGATTTGCAGCAAGAGGTTGAAGATTGTAAGTGTGATAGTTTTCTCATTTTTGCTGAAAAAGTATCGCRTTTCAGATCTTATCAGCAAGCTCTAATTGACGGTATTTTAAAAGTATAGATAGCCTGTAGTAGATGTTCTTATTTTAACAGACTCTAAGTGTAAAACAGTGACAATGGCTTGAATAGTCTTCGCTTAGGTAAAGTTATAATTTAAAAAAAAATACTAAATGGTTAATGTCATGAACATTAACCACTTTCTGTGAGATGTAGACAGTTCCTATATATAGCCCGATCTCTTTCAGTRTTAACTTATCCCCCTGAAAAATGAGCGTAATTCTTAATTTAGGCRTGTGGCAACATGGTAGGTGTATAACGGGCTTAAATGTTCTATGTGGATTAAACACRAGTAACTAAAAACATGCAAATTTTAATTCTTTAAAAGCAGAAAAGTTAAACTCATCTTTATCAGTTCAGAACTTGGTCCTCCACACGGATTACCAGGATAGCTTTTAGATCAATATTACTGACATCCAAGAGCAACATTTTCTGTATGCASAGTAACTTCTCAACTTGTTTTTCATCTTAAACTTACAACTTCTTTCCTTAAACTTCTTTCCCTTTTCTGTCCACTTCGTAAATATGTGTGTGTGGGGGGGGAAGGCAAATGAATATTTTCTTTTTTGTACAGAGGTACAAAAACTGTGCTGAGGTCTGGGTGGTTTTTTATATATATATATTTATATTAATATATTTATATATATTTTCCCTGTGAGCACTCAAGTGAGAACATGAGATGTTTTATAACTTGGATTTAGAGGATTTGCACCCATGTCTTTTACTGGGARAGGCTTATGAATAAATCCATGCCATCTATTGCCACCTCTGCTTAGCAATAATAATGTTACAGCTTCTTGATACCGAATCCCTTGTGGGATATAATTACAAGGGTTTGTTGTTTTTTTTCATTCATTCATCATCTCTTCTTGTATATCTCACATAAGCTTTTGCTGGTCTCTAAAAACACCATTTAAAGGGTAGACAGCTGCTGCTAATAGGACCTCCTTCCTACCTGCCTGCAGACATGTACATCTATGTTTAAAAACAAAAGCCAAACAAACCTATGAAAAGTATTAAAAAAAAAAMMACAAACCCTGTCTCTTTGAACTAGGTCTCATATTCCTATTATTTTTAATTACAAACAGCCCATGACTGCTTGGATATGGGGAGCAGTGGTGAAACGGGATGTCACGCGCCATGTTTTGCCTTTGRTTGTTTTAAATAATGTTTTAAATAGTTGGCCTGGCGCATGTTTTATAACTGCTCTGTATTTTACAAATAAAGGCTGTAAACAAGCAGGTCCTGAGCACCTACAKCAAGCATATTCCTACCTTTTTGAAGAACGTTTGCTTTAGGAGTGCAAGGATGGGTCCTACTGGCAAAATAGTAATAAGGTCACGAAACTCACAGCTGATTCTGGATTATAAAAAACGGGGGGTTTGGTTCTGAATTTGAGGTGCTCCCTTTGGCTTCCTAAGTGGAAAGATCAGTTCCCAGCAGACCTATATTCCGGCCGCCTCTGTTGATTGTACAGTCGTTTACACGTGCGGAAAATGAATCAAACAGTCCAGCTTGATGCTCGCTTTGTGCGGAGCTGGATGATTATTCACRCTGCCACGGGAGCAGAGAAAGATGCACTTTGCAAGGAGTTAATAGAAACCACATCAGGCTAAAATCAGAGCCTGTCAGACTGATGAAGATGGTTTAACCGGTGGTGGAGTGATCTTGTGTAGTCGTAGGAAAGATTGAAGGATTTCAGACGCTACTTGCTGAGATAATTCCAGGTTATATGTCTCTCTATATTGTACTATTGTACTGTATATGTTTGCTATCCACTGCCAGCAACAATAAAAGTGAAATTGCTTTTGTCAGTGATAGCTCTACAGAGTTTACTGAAAGCCAGAGTAAAACACACGCTTAGTGGACYGGAGCTTCAGTCCCAATCTTGCTGCTTTTCACCTCAGGTTTTTGCTATTATTTTCATAAATTGACACCTAGCAGGTCGGCCGCCGCCGCATYCGCAGGCGCGAGGTCACGAAGGGTATGGACTCACCTCCAGATTTTAGGTACTTAATCAGCGTGTGTAAAGGTAGATACCACTGTTTGGTAGCTTGAGTAGGTCTTTGGGCTCCATCACCTGTGTTAGGTAGATGTCCTCATTTTCTACGGGGGGAGCTTAGACACCCGTATATGTGTAGTCACACACGCGTAGTCACCTAAGTGTATATGTCTGGACTTGAGGCTGATCATAGTGCAAGGTCCTGAATACCTTTGATGGAGGAGAGGTGCCAGATGGATACCTTTGATGGAAGAGAGGTGCGTTTTGATGGAAGAGAGGTGCCAGACGGGAGGATGGCTCTTTGGTGGAGGAACCACGGACCGAGGTGTTTTGTGGTGGAACTCAAGAGTTTCTACAGACCCTCGGGTGCCAAAGTAGTTAATAATGGGGCTTTTTCTGGGTTGCTGTGTTTGATTTAAGTACCAGAACTCAACTGAAAAAGCCTCGTAGGTTTGTCTGTGTGTTTTTATCTGGTCGTGCCCTTGGTACTTCTCTAGAGATGTTTACCTACCGCAGCCCTTGTTAGAAGATGACAATACACTTGCGCTTATAATAAGTGAGTCAACATATAGAATGGACCAGCCGCCCAAATCTGCTTGCTCTGATCGTGAAGCAAAATAGTGGTGTCGTCATAATATAAATGTACACAGAATTATACTTTAGTCTTGTGTTTGCACATTATTTAGATCAGTGGCCCATGACTAAGGACGCTAAACACAATCTCAGTGCAAATAATGGATCACAACTTTGCAGCCAAAAGACCTGAGACTATGGCTTAATATTTTCTTTCAACACATCATTACTCTGGAAGTGCCACTGGGGAATTCCTTAATTCCCTCTGGTTTTGGATTGATCACAATAAGTAAGGGGTAATAGTATTTGTTATTAATAATAGCAATATTATTGTTTTTTAGTAATAATTTAGGGATAATATAAGAAAATGCTAAGCTGTTATTCGGTGAACGTCATGGTTCCTACATAAAGCTATTCTTCATCAGCTGTTTAGATAATAYAATGCTGTTAATGATCTCGCAGTAAATTAATGTTACTAAGATAGTTCACGGTGTATGTGTAGGCACTGACCAAAAAAGATTTTGCAAAGACCAAAAAATAATGAAAAAAATAAATTGCTTTTTGGTTCAATACYGATGGTGAAAACCTGCTTTTCAGGRCCRGTGTGGCCTGTGAAATCGGACCTTGTATATCATGTTGGCTTTCAGAGAAGGTTTAGACGACTGTGGATGCTCCATAAAATGCATGTGCTAAATTAGGAAGTAGCTGATCACTTAAATTATTGTTAAAAAAAWTTTTTTTTTTCATTTGTGTTGATGGGCAGCTTTTACATGGACTTGGTGGGCAACAACCAAACCCTTAAACTCTATGAAATAGAGTTTATCACATTTAAATGTTCTAAAATTAATTTTACCACTTGAATTTGCAGTYTGGCATTTCTGGATTTTACACATAGACTGAGCACTTTTCCATAAGGGACCGCTGTTAATATTAAGTTTCACTGTCTTTTTTTTCTTTTCATTGTATCCCTCTTTGACGCTGAAGCACCCTGCTTAGTTTCTGCTCTTCCCAGACCAGTCGGTTTGTAGGCTTCAGGCTTTGAGTGGGCAGTTAGTGGTTGTTTATGAGGTTAAATACTTCTGCTGCTTGGGGCACAAGAGACAAAACCAGTGAAACGGGAGTGAACAGAGGAACATACCACACCGATCACTYGTACAAGAAATAATTTCCAAGTATCCCGAGGAAGTAGCCTACTCGAGTTTCGCATGTTGCTGTTCAATTTAGAGGAYGGTATATTTTTAGGTCTGATTTTACTGTTAGTTTTTTTCTCTCTCTCTCTCTCTTTCATCCCCTGTCACTTTATTCACACTTATTCCATGCCACCTTGGCCCTTCGTTCCGTAACACCTCAGTCGCGGCCACCACGGCACCTCCCGCCCGCCCCACCACCCCCGTGCCACCGGCCTCTCTGACTGACTCCTCTCCTTCCCCTCCAGCTGTCCCAAGTTCCAGTGTCCTCCCCTCTGCCCCCCGAGATGTGGTCCCTGTTTTGGTCTCCAGCCGATTTGTCCGTCTCAGCTGGCGCCCACCCGCAGAAGCCAGAGGCAGCGTCCAGACGTACACGGTCTTCTTCTCCAGGGATGGCGTCAACAGGTAGGCGTCAACAGACCCACGGGTCTCCTCTGGAGGGGGGGATAGTCCTAAGAGTGCCTGAGGTCCTTACAAGTATCTKGCGAATGGTTCTCAACCTCGTGTTCTTCTCCCTGTGGTAAAAGAAGTGTGAAGCTGGAAATGCCTTTTGTTGCCGTATATTTTTATAGACATCGTATCAACATTGATATAACAGCGCTCAGTGTCTTGGTTTGAAGGACCATTTGCGTTGACAGTGAGGTCTATGGATCTTACCTCCTCCAGCTATTACTTGACCATCTAACGTGAAGTATTGTTAGCTCCATATTTTACCTTTCATCTTCCTCTGAAGACACAGGCTCGAGTGTTCTTTGCATCGCTGGCAGAGGTGAATTTATTGAGCCCTAATCAACCGGAGAGGAGGACTGCTTTTAGAGCAGTGCAAATGGTTGTAAGACCTTGAAAACAGACGTAGTTGTGAAGATTTCACATGATTGCAAATGTAGTGGACCAGCCTGGGCTGTTCTGACCAGGTGGATTAGAGCTGCACGGCAGATAGCTCTTTTGTGATAACGGCACTCTAGATTGTTTGGTGTTTGCATCGTATGTGCTTATTTCACGCTCCAAAAGGTACTGCATCTTTACTTTGTTTTATTTTCCTAACTTTGTAAATTATTTTATGCCTGAGAAAATTCTTGTGTTTTTCCCTTCCTGTACATCATGATGGAGAAGTCACCTGAAGTATCCCGTCCTGTATTTCACTGTACTTACGATACGCTTCAGCCGCCGRCTGGTGGCTGGTACTTGTGTGTGCGCTGATGGAAGCTCAGCTCCTGAGGGGACTTGAATAGAAGCTGTATTTAATTGCAGAATGAGTGGTYGTGTATTGGATTCACGTGAGCAAAAGAAGGTGGGACCCCACGGTTATCAAAGTGAGCTCCCCTCTTATCCTTCACCCGAAAGGGCTCAGTCTTGCGGGCAAAATTCCCTGCCCCTGCCTGGACATTCGCAAGCTGCTTATCTTAATCTCCAACGATGTCCAGCTTTCTTTTGTAGCCGTATATATTGGGTTTTATTTGTTTCAGTGCTTGTAGATGTTGATAGCTACAGCAGCGGTACCTGCTGCAAGAGGTAGGTATCCTAAATAGAAACGCGTACCCGTCTCGTCCGGCTGAGCAGCCTTGAAAGGAGACAACACCCAAAGCACTTGGGATGAGTGTGAAACGCGCTCTCCCTCTGTAAAAGAAAGCTCTTAAATTGAAATTGGTGTTTCGGAGGCCGGTGCTGGAGGCAAGTGTCTTCTGCAGCGGGGTGGGATGAGCAGCACGTAGGCAGGGGGAAGGTTTGTGGTGAAAACATGGGGTAGGAGCCGGGCTTGTTGGGTTTGGTTGACAGGTCAGACACGGGCATCTCACCTTCCACAAAWCCCTGCCAGYCTGCCTGGTGAGCCGCGAGGGAGAGACAGGAGCCGGGCGAGACGGAGATGGGGCAGAGATCCCGAGTTCGGATCTCCGTCCTGCGTCGGATCACGTCTCCCGTTGTGACTAGTTTGGGTGAAATGAGAAACGACGCCTTCGAGGAGCGCCGGGAAGGGGGTATATTGCAGGTTGTAAGGCACTGAGGGAAGGTATTAATTGGCCCTAGAAAAGTTAACTGATGCAAAAAGAGCGATSAATGAGGTCGGTGGGAAGTGAGGATGCTCAGCAGCTCCCTTGCTGCTCCCAGYGTGGGTACCAAATCGGGGTTCGCGTGGCTGGATCAAATGTTTTTTGCACGTACGGGACTTAACGCTTGTCTGCAGCCATCGCCACCAGCAATAGTGGAGCAGGGCACTGTTGTAATCACRTCTCGTTCACTTTATCTCTGCCTTCAAAACATCAGAGTTGCCACACGCAGCTGGATTGAGGCATCTCTAACTTGGACATTTAACAGTAAGGATAAAATACTAATATTCTTATRTGATGCCTTTAAATAGTGGTGTTTCTGAGATTAGAAAAGACGTAAAAAGAGCTCAGCCCGGATTCCCTTACACTTCAAAATAATTTTCTTCCAGTATTTCCATGGTGCTGCTCAAAGTTCTGGGTACCAGAAGGATGCCTGAGTCCCATTCCCAACTAGATGCTTGCCTGGTTAAAGAGTCTCCTGCAGAAAACTSTGGGCTCTGTGTTAAAATGACTAAACAAATAAATAGATAAAATAAAAATTCCACCATGCTCCCTCCAGCAAGTGTCTCAAATACCACCTGCGGTTTAAAACTTTTGAATATGCACCTGTAGTCTTGCAAACTTTCAGACAAACTGTGAGATAAAATTAATGTCGTTTTCCTTGAAAAAGGAAAAGGCTTCCGTGGAATTTTTGAGTTGTTTATCGTTAACACGTTATTTTTACAAAAGGGCTATTCTTCTGTTTCCAAAAATAAATATTGGATTTGACATTAACCTCAGGGATGCAAAGGAATTGTCAGAGAAATTACTGTAAGCCTGGAGTAAGGCGATCTGCCCRGGTTCGAGAGCAGGGAGGATTTGCRTGACGGYTGGCAGCATCGCCAAGGCCAACGCAACACGGAGGGGACACGGCCACTTCAGGGACCGTCCGGAAAAATAGTCTCCCGTCTTTTTGACCTCTCTCATAAGGGTTTTTCATCTCAGTCCTTTCAAAGAAACCCCCTTCGGAAGCGAGTGCGCTGCCGTAAGCGTGATCACCGGAGCCCTTCTGATGGGATGCTCTTTAGTCTTGGTGCTCAGCTAGGCAGCCTGCGTGGGATCAAATGGTTTTGCTCGCTGATGAGGATGGTTGGAAAGAGCACTTAAAGGTAAAAGGCAAGTTTCTCAGAAAAGGATAAAACAAACCTTAAATCTATTAGGAAATAAATAAACAGCCAACCARTACACCTGCACTTGGGGAAGTTTCTGGTTGGGATAAAAACTCGGGTTTAAAAGTGAGATATTCTATARCATTTGCTGATAATAGCGGGCTGTTGATGACATAATGAGCAGAAATAGAGGATTTCATGTGTAGGATCTGTTAGTAGGTACGTAACTCTAAGGATACATTTGATTGTGCTTATTTTCTGTTAAAATAATAGTGGAATACAATAGTAGAATATAATGCATGAATTTCGATGGTATACACATGTACGCACACCCATCGACCATAAAAATCCATCCTGCCATACAGGAGAACTGTTCCGGAAGAGAAAGGAGCTATTTTAGGTTTAAGCTCACTGAAAAAAAAACAACCTCTCTTATACCCAAATAATAAGGTCACTCAGAAGATTAAAAATGCAGAGTTTACCAATGTAATGGGTAAATCTCTGCCTTTTTGATTTGTTTCCCATTTTACTGCTGGGACGCTGCCCAGATGGTGAGCTCTTGGGAACGGGGCGTTCCTGCGTGCTGCGAGGGCAAGAGGTGCTGCTTCATCTCCGGCATCTCTCACGTCCACATGCTGTTGAAACTTTAAATTTATTTTTTTATTATTTTTTTTTTTTTTTAAGCTAGAGGTGGTCTTCAGGTGGGAAGCACCGTATCCATCTCCGTCTTTAACCCCCTTCCGAACCAACAGCATTTGTGTCCGGATGTTGCCCACGTTTAATTGCAAAGTGATTTAGAGTAGCAGTTTTTTGTTCCGAGCGTTTGCAAAATGGGCCGGGTGCGATATTTCRATCCACGGGCAGGTTCAAATGTTGACGTTCGGATTTGCTCTCAGCCTCGCTGTTTGTTCCCTCTTCTCATCCGTCTCTGCTGGTTTGCTTCCCAGTGAGCAGGCATTGATTCACACAGGCATTTGATATTTATGCGGTAGCGTATTAGTCACCACAAAGAAAGAGACGCTGTTCATTTTTGCCGATTTGCTCTTGATCTGTCTCGAAACCAAAAAATAACTCTTCAAATGTAATCTCAAGACCTATTTAATTAACTGTGCATAGTTTTAAATGAATTCTGCCTTCCCGGTGGGAATTTACGTCACTATATTTAAAATTTAAAATTTAATTTACAATAAAAAATTCACTATATTTATTCATAAATAATGAGAACTATTTATACGGTGATATATTTCTGTTTAGCATTTTAGATGAGAGACAAAGCCTGAAAATACTGTTCAGTTTTTGATTGCAACCTTTGAAATGGCAAGTTGGCTTAAATAATGGGTTCTGATTTGTAGCTCTCCTTCTTTTTTAACTGACTGTTAGCAAACATTTTTCCCAATAAGTGAAATGAAATGCTCTGATCTTAAAAGAAAAAAAAAAAAAAAGGAAGAAGAAAATGACCCTGGAAATCAGCAGTATTACAGCTGAACGTAAAACCCTTTGACGAAGGACTCTTTTGCAAGATTGGGATTGGTTTTATTTTTAGCTGAACATTCGCTAGAGCTTGTTTTCAGTAACAAATTAATAAATGCATAGATAGTCACAACAATCTAATAGATCTCCCAGTTTAGCTTCCTGCAAGTTGCAGACTGAAGAAATGAATCAAGGGACCACTTAATTGAATACAAAAACTTCTATTTGATTAAAGCCTATCTTCAGAATTCAGCTGAAGTTCTAAAATATCATTCCCAGATGATCTATTTACATTAGTTTTGAGGTTTGCTTATTATAATCAAGGACTTTTTGTTATTTCGTGGGAGAATGATAATGGGAGATAAAAAAAGAACTCAAGGTAGCGAAAGTCCGTCCATTTTAAAATTAATAGTATTCATTTCACAGCGAGGAGCATTAACGTGACTTGTCTTACTTGAAGTAACTAATTAGGTGTTTGAAACATTATAAAAGCATTTGTTACACACCTAAGAGATCTATGGGAACTGTAATTATCTTTTTTTACATGCTGATACCATAATGTAACATGATCTTCAGTCACTGGAAATTACATGTCGAAGCCTCCATTTTACAAGAAAGTGGATGACTTTAGTCAAGGTCTTTTATTTTTAGACGGTAATTTATGGCCAAGGTGGGTTTGAAAAAGAAAACCCCAAACATAAAGGTGCCTGATTCAAGGATGTTTGGTGCTTTTTAGATTATTCCTGCGTTGCTGTAGCATCTGTAGCGCGTTAACCCCTCGCTGGTTTTAGACGTCTATTTTACGAAGACAAGCGTAGCGTTGTTGGATTCTTCGGGAGCTTTTTCTCTTTGCTAGCTGGGGGGTTTAAGGCGTCACAGAAGACGTCACTGCCCGGCGTGACGTTGGCAGGTGGCCCACTGAAACAGAAGGGATAATTTTTTTCTCGCGGCTCATAATTACATTGCCACAGAAACCAAACCCAGCGGAGTCAGAGGTTTGGCGGTTTGAGGGAGACGGACCCATTTGGGTGCCTGTGATCATCCGGGTGCTGAAATTCCAGAAACCTGTGAGCAGGAGCTCTGTGCCAGGAGAATAACCAGATATTTCTGTCCTGTGCCAGGAGAATAACCAGATATTTCTGTGCTGGTTCACTTACTCCTCTGTCTGTTATCTGGCTGCTGCCGGGTTGTGGGAGGGGGCTGGGTGGGCTGCTGGCTGTTCTCGCATCTCAGCCTGCCCGGAGGGAAACCTCAGCCCTTTCTTTTGCGTTATTCCTCTTGGTCTCAGTCCTGGGCTGTTTGCTTGATTATTATTCAGTTTTTACTTAGGAAAAATCTGGAAATTTTTTTTATACAGTCCATTTCCTTTTTTTTTTTTTTGAGTTACGAGATCTTGCACTGCCCTATGGGCTTCGGGTGTTGCATTTGGAAGATACTCTAGATGTGATGGCTAGAAAGCCCAAGCTCTAGGGAGTAAAATATATAAAGGTTTAATTTGCTCAGTGCTTTCCTGAGGTGCGTGGAGGGAACATGCTGGCTGGCCAAGAACGGGGAAACTTCCCTTTGTGATTTTTTCAGCAYGGGCTGGGGACAGCCCGGAGCTTCTCCTGTTCAACGCTGCTCCCAAACTGGAAACCATCAAATTGCCAGAGCAGAGGCTTGGGCTTGACTTAATTAGCCTTGGAAATGATGTGTGAATACCGCGAGATGGAGCGTGCTGCAGAGACCTCCAGCCACTGCCAACCTGGATGCTCTTTCCAGTGGGAGCAGCAGAGTTTTTACCTGGACTTGCATTTATCTGGGAATGGACTGGCCCATCGCTGCAGGTGATGAGCTCATTGGGTTCATCAGCTTGAGAGCGCTGATGGACTTGGGTGGTTATACAGCTCCTGGTCCGCGCAGAGAAGCGTCCTGGGAGATGGACTTTAGTATCACCACTGAAATCCAATGGAAGATGAACACCGAAGCTGCYGAGATTGCGTTTGAAGATGATTGCGTTAGAGTCTAATCAAAGCACTCACTTGGATGTTTCCAAATGGCTGAGGCTGAGGTGTGATGCAGCAAATGGAGATCCAAGAAGAGGAACGGCAGCCCTGGGTCTCCTCCTGCCTCTGTGACGGGGCTGGAGTTTTTCCGTTGCTCCGCAACCTCGGCATCAGGTRCAAAATGGGCTGGGTCAGAATTTCRCTCCTCAGCATAGCACTTCAGCATCCCAAACTGCACAAGACAAGAGAGTTGTGCTGGTTCAGCCCCTTTAGTGTAAAAAGCAGATTTGATTCGGCTCAGGAGGTCACTCAACAGCAACGTGAGTGCCGAGGGCACCAGATATGTCTACAGGTTTTTTTCTTCCTTACTAGATAATAGGGAAAGACTTAAGAAAGAATGCTACAAACCATTCCACCTTTCCAGACTTGCATATATCTGTCACCACAGGTACCACTGTCACAGAGAAGTATTGAAACRGAGATCTGACTTGGAGTTTTCTTTTATCGTGTCATCTCCTTTTCCTTCTCACGCTTCTTTACTGCTATTTTGGGACTGAAAGGTAGTCGTCTTGCTTCCTTGCTGTTAAAAAAAAGATGTATACAGTGAGATAACAGTTGCCAAATCGTCCTGCAGGTAGGAAGTTACTGGGCTTATTTTGGTTTGTCTTACTGCTGTGGGTTCCTGGATCTTCAAGGGTTTATGAGAATATCGTAGCTGCTCAGTTCAGACGTTACTGGCCATCTGAACCCCCTGCAGTACTGCGGCTTTCCCAGTCGGGCAGTCGGTTACAGATCCATTGGAGCCATTTTCGGTGCAGCTGGGTTCCTACTTCTACAGCCGGCAAAGAGAAACCGGAGGCAAGAGAATAAAATGAGCCGAGTCGGTGGAGCGGTGCTCAGCTTGCGCAGTCAGAAAGGGCAAAGGCAGCTCCTYGCCGGGGAGCAGCAGCCGTCCACGGCTCTGCTTTCGCGTTAGCCAGCGCRACAGAACACCCTTCTGCTGGAATAGAGGCGTTAAACTCCCGTTGTCTCTGCTAAGGGGCGATCCGACCGTTTATCCCGAGGGAACGTTCACCCAAGCTTTGTTCAGTCAATCTCGGAGGGCTGGAGCGACGGTGGAGCCCGGCGCTCGAGGACAGGGCCGTTCTTTGGTCGGAGAAATTTCGTTTTGAGGAAAACATTCCCYGAAGGAACAATAATCGCCGTTCTCTGAATTGCTGCTACGCCTATTGCAGCCCAGAGAACCGCAACAGCGCTACACGAAGTTTGACAATTAGTTGATTCGCTCTTAAATGATTTTTTTTTTTCTGCAGCATGAAATCTACCTTTTTGTTGTTGCTTTTCAGAGGGCTTCTAGCAAGGGAGAGGAGCGACGCACGCCACCCGTAATAAATCAGTTACAAAAGCAATTTTACCTACTTCTGTTTGCAGATTGTCCATGAAATGACTGTGATTTCATCCAATTTAAACCCTGCTTTACTGTTTAGGGATTGTGTTTTTGCCGGATAATCCCACGTTAATGATTCTAGCTCTGTAGCTTTCTTTACCACTCGTTTTCTCTCACCGAGCAGCACAGAGCCAGAGCCTGACCCAGGGCAGAGAAGGCAGTGCCGGGGTGCAGATACCCCTTTAGCTCTGGGTGCTTACGGTGCCAGGAGAAATGATAGGGCTCTTGCCCTGATGGGCAGGGCGATGTCCTGCCTGTCTCCCTGGCCAGGGGMTGTCACCTCCCAACGTCTGGGCTGTACCTTCACTCTGGAGACCAGTTACCGCAGGATTCGCCACTGGGAGCAGCTGATGGAGGAGTATCGATCGCGTTTTGTGCCGTGGCTCGGTGATAGCAAGTTGGGCAGAAATAGAAACCCGGCCGACGCAGGCGATAGTGAGCTGGGGTGTCTCTTGAAACTAATTTGGGGCTGGACTCAAGGTGGGCTCGCTGTCACTGCTCGGGAGGAGAAGGACCTGCTGCCCCCATGCACCCGTTTCCCAAGTTTGCTTGGGGGGGGTGATGTCTCTCCGTCTTTCTGCATTCGGAGAAGGCTGCCCCTGGACTGCCGGGGTGCTCGTCTTGCCAAGGGGGGAGCCTAGCGCCAACTCCACGAATGGGTTTTCATTTTAGAGCTACGAAACGGTGGGTGGTAGCCCCGGTCTTAGAAMAAATCCCGCATCATCCCCTCGCCTGTGAAAGAGTGGGTGGTGGTGGTGATGGTTTTGCAGGCACAGCTATAGCAGGAGCACTGACGAGGGCTCGATYTACAGAGCCATCCAAAGCCAGTTTTCATTAGCTGGATGTTTATGCATCTCGCCTCCTATATCAGAGATGTGTTCCTTTAGTGAATAGCTATTTCTTTCCATCAGGTTTCCTTTTTTGTTATATTAAGAAAAGCAAAGAACCCATGTACTATATACCTTATGAAGCGTTAAAATACAAGTCGTCTTTGTAGCGCTTGCAGCGTTCCCAGTGGGTGCCATTACTTGAATTAGGCTTTYTAAAGTAAAAATCAAAAAAACCCAACCCTGTAGACAAACAAGCTTCAAACTGAAGTTTGATAAGTAATCRTACCTTGCAGGCTACATAAATAAGTAACGCTTTAAGATCCAGATGCATTTTAAAATGTTTTTTTGGGTTTCTTTTAGGGAACGGGCAGTCAACACGTCTCAGTCTGGGACGCTTCAATTTACCGTCGGCAACCTGAAGCCGGAGGAGACCTACACCTTCCGAGTGGTGGCATACAACGAGTGGGGACCGGGAGAGAGCTCGCAGCCCGTCAAGGTCGCCACGCAGCCGGAGCGTGAGTGTGCGCAGGAACCGGGGTCTTGRCTTGGGTCTTGGCTTGGACTGCAGCTCCGCGGTTCTCGTAGCGCGTTGCTTTCAGGTTTCCGTATAGCTCCTCGTAGAAAATATGGCCCAGTCCTCACGCGTGGTAAATAAAACCTTTCCTCTATTTGTAATATTTCGCGCGGAGCACCTCGCTGCTCAACAGCAGCATATTGCTGGTTTGCGTCATGGCTKTGATGATCAGACATCCCATCTTCTATTACGTGACAGTAATATCAAAAGCTATGCTATGGTACGTAAGGAGGTGGTTTTCACYAGGAACCGTGATAAACTTACTGAAAGGTGCAAAAACTTTCCACTGGAGTAAACATTTTGGCTTACTGGTGTTTAAAAGCAAATATTTTCTGTTAGTTAATGTTTAACTGTAAGTGCATTTTATAAATCTTCGGAGTAGGTGGAAGCTTTCAGTAGACRCTTTTCTCTTTCGGGCCGTTTCATTTGTTCGCAAGTATTCCCACGCGTCTGGTCTCCAGAAAGAAGAGAAATTTCTTCTAGTTGAGTTTGTCCTATTGCAGTTTTTCTCGCTTGGAAGGTCCAAGAAGGGCTGTCGCAGAGAGGATTGAAACATCATCTGAGCCCTTCCATGGCAAAATGAGTTATTCAGAAGAATTGGCTGTAAAAAGGGGCTTAGTATCTAGTTCTTAGCACAGAGATGGATGCTGTGCTTCCTACTGGTGGGCACTGGTCTGCTTTGGCGAACCGAAGGGGTGAAGGGTGGGATGCTCAGGTGCTTTTATGCTCCTTCAGTAAGCCCCTGCCCGAATACGCTCACCCTCTGTAATAAGGGGAGAAATCTAACGCTTAGCCCAGAAATGGTTTTACATCACCACACGTTGCCGTGTACAGAAATTTAACTGAAAGGCAATATTTGTCTCAAAACTCCTCCTTGTGTGAAGATAACAGCTGTGCTGGAAACCCCTGAAATGTGTTTTCTTGATTCGTTGCYGCAGAGGACTTGTTGCTGGGAGCAGGTAGAGGAGGTGGGAATGGCTCTCCGCGGGGGGTGGAGGAGAAGASGAGCTTGGAAGCAAATCCTGTGACAAGGCGAGCCTCCGGAGGTGGCTTTAGGTGGCTTTTGAACCGTTCAGTTCCTTTCACAGCTGAGCTGAGCCCCAGGAAAGGTGTCTGCTAGGGCCAGCGAGAGCATGTGTGATGTCCCCTGACCGGGMAAGGGATGTGAACAAGGGGAGAAGGGACCTTCCAACTTAGATTGTTCTGTGATTGTGTGTCTATAGCTTTGTTTATCACMAAACACAAATTTCACTCCCTGTCATCACTTCCCAAACCCCCGAGAGTGGTGACATTAGTGAAATATCGCCCGAGATGGGTCGCTTTTTGTTTTTCTGGATGGCCTCGTGTTTTAGATACGCCTTCAGTTCCCCTTCTGAGATTACTCTGCCGCTCATTGTACTTACTTGTGGTTACGCAACTGCCGTGTGCAAAGATAAGCAAGGTTGTACCCCAGCCCTTTTTGGGGAAAAAATTCTTGAAAGTCAGTTTATGAATCTGAGCCTTTTGAAAATAAAGTTTAAGTAACTAACCGTCAGCATCATTTATCTATTAGGAATTTATCTCTGCAGAGACACACATGCACAAATGCGCATTTCTGTATGTGTTTGTATTTTATATATATATAATACMTATAKATTTACAGGAGTAAAATAACATTTCAGTCGGGAAAATGCCTTCCCCCTTGCAAAGCCCCAGTGAAAAGCAGGCACCGCTACCCCCTGCTGTCACCGTCTGAAGCTGCCRTGGCTCTGTTAAATGCGCAGTGTAGACATTTGGAATATCTTTCCTTATTTAATAACTTCAAGATTTCTCTAAAGTGTCAAGTTTGAGCATGGAGAAAATATTGCTTTCCATTTTTCTTTTCTCTTTTTACTGTTGACCAAATTATCTTATCATTTTGAAACAAGTCTCTCTGGTCCTGGGAGGCAGTCAGCCTCTCCGTGGCTGTCTTTTAGAACATGCTGTAACTACTGTACAATAAATTACATGGCTGCACATAAATTGAATTTCCACATTATTTGAAAATATCGGAAGTATTATGCAATCTGGCATTGTTGAAGAAGAAAAAGCTGATGAAAAAGGACATCTGAAATTCATGTCTGTCGGCGCCTGTTTCTAAAAGTGCATACATTTGCTCAGTAATCAGTTTAAAAGATCAACGGAACGAGTTCCAGCTTTTTGAAATAATCATCCAGAATATATGGGCTGGATTTATATGAAGGCTTTTGTCCCCAGATTAACACCCCCCTTCTTTTTTTAGTAAACTACAAGCCCTTTTTCTCTGCCTTTTTGGTATATAATTTCACTACAGTATTATCAGTCCGGATTTAAATCCCTGCCTGCTTAAGCCGTGTCTAATTTTTTCGTACCACATGTGGAGACTTTGTGAGTTATTATTTTGGCTCCTCAAGATGCTGTTAAAGCAGCTCGGTAGTAGAGAATAAAGAAACGCATCTATTCTCGCAAGGAGGATTGAAATTGTCCGTCCGAGCTTTGAAAGCAGTTCCCTGCTGTGGCACCAGCTCGGTTCTTTTCACAGCCCTTATGAATTAAAACCGGTTTCCTAATAAATCTACRTCTCCACGATGTGTGTATTAGCTGGTGAAAGAGAAGATGAATAGGAAGGCATGTTGGTGTGCCCCAAAAAAACTTCACGGCATCACTCCAGCCTCATAAAGTCGCCTCTTATCATCTCCCTTCCAGTGAAATCAATTTAGCGTGCACTGACACCTCAACTTCTACCCGAGCATCTTTAAGGGCTTTATAAAGAATAATTAATTACTGTATCCTTCTGAGGTAGGGAAGTATTATTATACCTACGTAAGAGAAGCCCAGCTGTGTCCTCATATGTCTACCCCCTCCTGCGCTGGGCTGCGAGGAGCAAATCTCTGACCCCCCCCCGTGGTTGCCCCCCAGGTGGGGAGCAGCCGGGAGGAGCTGTGCTCCTGAAAATGGAAATTCTGAACCGAAAATGTAGAGTTGTGGGGTGGATTTGTGTAGCGAGTGGGGCATTTTGCAGCAGGTAGAGGGTGASCTTACTTGCATAGGAGGCTTGGGTGACTTTGGTCACCGAGATCCACGCCTACGTAGATACTTCTGTAATTACTTTCAATTCCCATTAGAGGCTGGTGCATGTAACCTCAGAAATCGGTCCCTTTGTCATTTCAGAATTGCATTTTTTCTGGTTATGGTGGGGAAGCTTTTATTATTTTTTTATAATCACTGACTGGCTGCACCTGAATTTTCTTGCTAAGAGAACTGGCAGCAAAAACTGCCATCAATSCTGCATTAAAGCAATTGCACCAGAAGCTATTAAAGTTTTTTGGGTTTGGTGGTGGCTCTTTTTTGCTACAAGTTTTTCAGTGGAGACAATATTCGTTGAAGTTCTTGCACAGGAAATGTTAAAAAAGATATAGACAAAATTTCAACTGCAATCTCTCTTAACATACGTTTCTTATACAAATGTCAAAACCGCGTAGAAAATTAAAAGGCCATTAAAATTAATGCAGTGAAATTTCACATGAAAAAGCAGAGGAAGGCAGGGATGTCTTTAAAGCCCACGTAGATGACAATTTTGTCAAGCAATAATCAGTTGCGTGTATGTCGAGCTGCGTAAATTAAGTTTGCAGACGAAACATGTGCTGGAGCAATTGAATTTTCTGAAGACTTGTATCAGACCCATCCATTTTAGACACCAATGCAGAGACGGTGCCAGATCGTCACCTCTCAGGGCTGGCGAAGGTCCCGCTGCCATTGTCAGAYGCCGAGAATTTCGGAGGACGCTAGTGCCGCCTTTGCTCCCTACTCAACTATTTTGGGTACCAGTTTCAGTCCCAGTGATGATAACGTCGTTGCTATAAATGATGCTAAATGATCTCATGATCGGCAGGGTCTTGCTGAAATGAGAGCCCTGGGATGAGTTTGGCACTGCAGGTTCTCTATAAAACCTCCCACCAAGGTGGGCTTGATCGGGTTTTTGGGAACAGGGAGATGAGAATCGCCTTTCTCCGGTGCAGAATGGCCATGGATCTGGGCGGAGAAAAATCTGAGCATGTATTTAAGAAGTTGGGAGGGCTGGAGGCAAGGCTCTGTGGCTTTGGGCAGCTTATTGAAGCCTCTTGGTTTCTCCATCCGGAGAATAGAAACAAGCAATGTTGATGAAAGGTTGGACCAGATGATCTTCCGAGATCCCTTCCAACCTGGGCTATTCGTTGAGTCTAWGACTTCTCCTCTCTCCTTCCTCATGCCCAGGTACAGGTCTATCCCTGCTGCYTAAACAATATCTTTTGTGGCAGGGRTTTCCCYTTCCATCATGTACTGATGTAACAAAAAATAATAATTTTTAAGAGACCTGCAGCTAGTCCCATCTAATGAGGGAGCCATGGGCTCCGTCGGGAGCTTTCTCTGCTGCAGCCCGTCCCGCATCGGCTGTCACAGCGATGAACTGAGGACATGGTGCTCCTGCTCTCCAGCCATCAGTTTACAACAACATTACCTATATTATTTTAAAGGGAAAAAAAGTCTCTGAGTCTGCACCCTCACCCTACCTTAACTTTGCGTGTACAAAAAGATCCCGGGGATAACGAATGGCTGCTTTGGTCTTGGACAGTGTCTGTTTCGCAAGGTGCGGGGGTATTTATGTATTTTTATGTATTTAATATATTTATCAATATATGAAAGAGCTGGGGCAGACAGAACCGTAAGCTTCTCTGGTGTAGTGCCTTGGTAGTGAATTTGTCTTGTCATTTGATGAAAGGGTGAAGCAGTACTGAAAGATGCGTTCTGTGGAGTCATTAATATCCTCCTCATTTGTGTGTATTCTTCCATAATGGCTCAGTAAAATACACCCTGGGGTAACTTTATGCCCTTCTTACATGGTTCTTTAATTTTATGAGTAATTTATGTGTAGCATTGGCGGGGAGGGGGAGGTTTTCAATTGCTTTAAATTTTAATGAAACGTATCTTCTTTTCTCAAAGTTGGGCAGACCTAAAGGAAAAGGTGCTGGTGGCTGTTTTTCTGTTTGTCTTTGATTCCTGCTTTTGGCTTCCCAGCTGCTTTTTTTTTTTCCTTGGGCTTTTAATTTTATTTTTTTGTCTTTTTCTTGAGAGAGATGAGTTGCTTCAGTCTCGACTCTTGGAAGGTGCTTCACTTTGCAGAAGGTTGCCGCAGGAGYGGGATGAGGTCTCGTCCCCAGCACAGGTCCGGGTAGCGCGTCTGCCCTGGCCCTGGTGTCCTTAGTGCTCTCTTGTGCAATGGAAAATACAAATYCAGATCCCCCGGACGCATCTGCGATATAAATTTTGTCTTTCGCTTCCTGTGTTCTTTTTTTTCTACGCCAGSTTTCATTGCAAAAAGTAGAAATTTATTTTATTTTGTGAGGAATCTGAGCCATTTTCCCACGGGAAGCGATCTGCCCGTTCCCGGCTCCCGCGCTCCCCGGCCACCGCTGCCGCCGCGGGGCTGGGTCTGTACGTGCCGCGGGRGCGGTCGGGCCGGCTTTTGCTTTTTAGATACGTTTAAACTGGAGTCAGGACTAGTTATTAGAGGCTGTTAGCACTGGTAGTTGAGATTAAGGATCACCTCATGCTGGTTTATTCTTCAGACTCTGGCTAGCTTTAGTGCCGTGGCCTTTTTTTTTTTCTTTTTTCTTTTTTCTTTCTCTTTCCCATTGAATGTCTAGTTTCTCTTGTGGAACAAAATGCAGTACCTTAAGCCGGATTCAGCGACTCCATCTGCACTTACCTGCTGAATACGTGGTTCCCTGTGCGTCACGGGGAGGCTGATTAAGGCTTTTGTAAAGGCTGTTTACAACAAGGAGGGATTAAATAAGAGAAAAATGAAAATTTATGTTGTACTGCTTTCTGGAGACTTTGGAAAAAAGTTGCAAAGGAGAAGAAAATATTCTGCACGTCTTTCTTGAAGCTTAGATTSATCCTCACCTCCCATTTAAGCAGCAAAAAAAGTGACCAGGTGAGCATTCTTCCAGTATTTTTGAAAAACCCACCACGATCGTGGATTCTTAAAGGTATTTACTCATTTGAAAAACTTCCATCTTCCTGAGATATCTTCATTTCTGAGGGTGTTTCCACCTTGCATCTTGCCACAGYGGCGCTGCCCCGTTGCCGTCTTGCCCCAGCTCTCCCTCTCCTGCACTGAAGCCGTGAAGGGACCTGATGAAATACGTACTTAATTCTGACCGATGTTTAGTGCTAACTCCAGAGGCTCTATGGAGTTGACGCTTCCAGCTGGCTTGTGCAACACTGAGCAAGGTCTTTCATTCCTCTACATCGTCATCCCTTTGTTTCTAAAATGGGCACAATGGTGAAGACATGCTGGAATCTTTGGAGACGCCACGCAAGCCCTTCTTTTCTCTGAGCTAGGAGGGCGGATTCGGCTCATGAATAGCAGGAGAATTTGTTACCACCTTAGTGGACTAAGAGTTAAAGTGAAAAAGAAATCAAACTCAGAAAGTAAAATTGTTAATTTTCAAATTGTCTTGGGTTCAATTTAAAGAACCACAAATTGCTTGCTGTTCATCATTCATCTTAATTAACTGAAATAATGCAGTCAAAATCTTTTCTTTTGGGGGTTTTGTTTGGTTGATTTTTCTTTTTCTGACTGGCTCTTCTGCCTCCTTTGAAAAGTGTCAGTCTCATTAGAAAGTTGCRTTGCTACATGAAATACTGTAATTAAAAATGAATTCAAATTACTTTGCATCCCCTTTATGAGACCTTCTTAAGTCTTGGCGTTCTCAGTTGCACAGGGGAAGAAACCCGGTAGATGAGGAACACGTTTTAGATCAGATGTGTACACTGAATCCTTGGCMCTGCAATCGTCAGTAGGTATCTCTGTGGCTTCGCGCTTAGGGCAGAATTGCTGCTACCCTCAACGGGTGGCAAATCARGGCCGGCCTCACGCGTTGTCCTCCTTCTAATTGCTGAGGTTGTCGTTATACCAGGAAGACTTTCTCTTCTGAGGCATATACCCATCTTTTCATATCTTCTGGAAWAGAAAATTTTAAAAAACCCTTTTGCTTTGGTAAGGTTTGAAGATACCTCTGAGCCTYGTCATTCCTGAGAGGTTTCAAGATGTTCTTTCAAAGGTCTCTGAAAGTCCCAGCGTCAGCTACCGCATCCTTGGTGAGAGTTATAACAGAAGCAGTAAAAGCGGTTGTGTTTTATTTCTTCGTGCTCCAGAGGAATTGGCCTGAGTGAGATTCTGAGAGTGACCCGGTCCTGTTTCCCACCGGTGAGGGGTCCCRCAGATACTTCCCAGGGATTTTAAATAGCATTAAATTAAATATTTTTTCCTGTTGTTTTTAATAGATCTCCTCTCCTCACAATAGTCTCTGCCCATTTTTCGGGAACTTAAAATTTACTTGTGAAGAAAATTTACTTGAAAGAATAGTGACAGTATTTTTTATTCAAAACGTTTCTCTTTGTGCTTACTACTTCTATTTTGTGTTTTTCATCAGACTCTTTAAATACACCTTGATGATGGCAAGGACCAGAGGTTTGGGRTTCACACGAAATTATGATGCTGGAGGCTCTTGTTGTATTTTGAAGTAMAGCGAAAACAGTTCTTGGTTGCTTTCCTTTTTTTTTCCTTTGCTTTAATGAAACAACATATTTCATTCTGTCATCCAGTATGTAAAACTTGTGAAAAGCTTGCACCAAAATCAGTGCAAGCAATTTAAAAATTATTTAGGAAAGAAATATTTCCGTTTGAAAATGTCACTACTGGATGTTTCAGCATTATGGAATTACTTTGCTTCATTTTTCTTGCTAAGCAAAAATTGTCACTATTTTTTCCAAATGTTTTGATGTTTGCGAAGACCATGTTTACCAGAAATAAACTGCTTCAGTGAAAATACTCCAAATGCTCTAAATGAGAAGAGGGATTTTCCATTTCTGAGRTTTGTCTACGCCGCACCCTCCTCCTGCCTTTTAGTGGTTCATGGAGGTGGTTGATATGAGGAATTCAGTGCTTGTCACCTAATCATTGCTTTTTATAAATCGTAAGCTTCACCAGCTAGAAGTACATTGTAATTCTGCTCCAGGTTTGCTGAGATGCAAAGGCACCGTTATGCCAAGTAAAATACTTTGCTTTGACTGACTTGCCGAGAAGGAGCAGAAAATTAAAGCCACTTTTATCTGAAAAAAAAAAATAAAATGCAGAACAGATGAGCACGTCTTAATCAACTATGCAAATCAAAGCGTCGCGCCATTTGCATGAAATCTCCATATTTATAGATCCCTGATGCAAACAGTAATGCGGAGGCCAGGACAGTGGCCCTGCCTGGATCCCCCTCAACCAGGAGGGCTGTAGGACAGCCGGACCACCCTTGGCACCCCTGGCCAAGGCAGGCTTTACCCCGCCTGCAGAGAAGGTGGCAGTTGGGGGCTGCGGGTGAGCACTGAGAGGCAGTTGACGGTGACGACGATGTCACCTCGCCAGCAYGAAATACGTTGCAGTCGGAAGCTCGTTTGCGCTCGGGTCCGTTTCCTTCGTCCTTACGTCCCWCAAGGGAGCGTTTCGATGCCGCGGTCCTCGGGCAGCGTGGCCGTCCTTGCCGCTCGCTGCCGGTGGGACACAGGGCAGCGTTCCAGCAGCCGGATTTGGCAGTTGGCTTTGGCACTGTCTGATCTTTCTCTGGGCGAGGGCACTGGTGCGTCGCTTTGCTGAGATTCATCTCCAAAAACCTCAGCTGAGCTGCAGACCGCGGAGATGGGGTTGTCTCCCTACAGCTTTCCTAAAGCAATGGTTACTGGGGCACTGGTAACGAGCTGGAAATGAAATAAACTTCACCGAGCCTGATTTGGGCACCGGGAAGAGACCTGCTCAGTGCCTCCAGCTGATCCAGTGCYGCCAAATTTTCCTGAATGGTGGTACAAAGCTCTTCTCAAACCTTTTGATCAGAAACAAAGCCATCTCTATAGAGACGCAAGTTTTATTTGTAGGACAGCCGTGTCTAGAGACCTAAATTATGATCGAGGCCATTGGTGCTACGATTTCTACAAATTTAACRGCGGGACTAGACCCGAGACAGAAGACAGACTCTCAAACCTCTGCAGTTGAGCAAGCGACGTGCTCCAGCCTACTATTCGTGGGAAGTGCCAAATCGTTTAAACAGTTCAGGTAGGTCCGTTGGCCCCTTCCATGTCGTTGTCCCTGTGGGATATCCGAGCCCATCACTTTGTCRCAGAGGTGTTTGATTAACCGTCCCGCTCGGCTCCCATCGGGGACCCGGGTGCTGCCATCACCGTGAGGTGCTCAGCCGTAACGGCTCTGGTCCTCTGCAGGAGCAGTGGCACAGCACCGCGAGGAGGAGAAGGTCGAAGAGAAGATGTCCTATAAAACGGGCTGCTGCCGAGCATTTCTAAAATAGCTTTGGATGTAGGAATTGAAATTCTGTCTCGGTTCCGTTTGACATGCATTCATCTTTATTTTATCCGGACCTTTCTTCCTACCCCAGAAATCTTGCAATATAAATAGTTAAGATAAAGAATGGGTAGGAGATATATTATTATGCCATTTTATGGGAAGGAAATTGAAGCATAAAAGCACTAAATTATTTATCCGAGCTCCCTCTGCGAGTCTGAGCCAGAGCCGGGATTGCTGTAACCTATCTTTCTTTGCACTGTTYCTCAAAATAAAAGGTTGAATTTCTGTCCCTATTGAAGTCAATAGGAGTTGCTTTTTAGTCCTGCGGATGCTATAATTGCACGTAAGTGCATAGCAGGGCCTCCAGCCGTTGTAACTGCTCTTCCATTCAGAAAGGTTTTCCTTCCATTTTTCAGACCTCAAACAAATGCRGGGCATGTTTGGACACCCAGAAGACTGCGTAACAAAAGCTTGTTTTCGAAATGAACTTATCTCACTGGCTGCAGACTGTTTCTTCACTGATGACATTATTTTAGTGTTTATGTTTGCACCTCATCTTTGCTTTCAAATAGCTTATTGACATTAGTGAAATCTTAATAAAGTTTGATTCGCAGAGAGGTTTTTTYCCCCGGTGCAAAAATAGACTCCTCCTTCCTCCAACCACAGTCTTGTGGTTTTCCCACCACGAATACAGCCCATCAATATCTTGTAATAATAATAGTAGGAAACCATTTAAAATATTGTTCTCTTTCTG
Organism: Oceanodroma leucorhoa; assembly: GCA_030449065.1. Taxonomy (NCBI): domain Eukaryota; kingdom Metazoa; phylum Chordata; class Aves; order Procellariiformes; genus Oceanodroma; species Oceanodroma leucorhoa. The sequence goes on from JASVER010000035.1 coordinate 7,962,421, forward strand.
AGTTTAGTAGCAGGGCTAACAGGTTGGTTACGGCGGTTCAATTCCTAGAACTGTGCACTGTGATATATGCTGAAATGTTTGAAAGTCAGGCAAAATAAGTAGGGGAGTGGAAATGCTGCCTACTGAAGATGCTTTTAAAAGTTTCTTTATTCATTAAGAGCCTGTATAGGTGTTGAGCTGCTTCTGCTCCCATTCCTGGCCAAGGATTTATTTGGCAAGGATAAATAGACTATTTCAGTTGGAAGGGGCCTGCAACGATCATCTAGTCCAACTGCCTGAGCTCTTCAGGGCTGACCAAAAGTTAAAGCSTGTTGTTAAGGGCATTGTCCAAATGCCTCTTAAACACTGCCAGGCTTGGGGCATCGACCACCTCTCYGGGAARCCTGTTCCAGGGYTTGACCRCCCTCTCRGTGAAGAATCGCTTCCCAATGTCCAATCTAAACCTCCCTTGACGCAGCTTTGAGCCGTTCCCACGCGTCCTATCACTGGATCCCAGGATAAGAAGATAACGCCGTACTCCCACCCGCCTCTTGGTCCAGGCTTTCTACAATTTGTCTTGTGRTATTGTGCCCCACTGCCACATTCGGGGTCTCTGGCAGAGAGGGTGGAGGATGCGTTTCCAAACCTCCTCCGGTAAAGGCAGCTCCAAGGAGGCACTTTCCCTTCGCTGCAGAGTTCGGGGCTGAGCCACCTCCACCACGTCACTTGGTGGTACCATCCCTGGTCCCGTGTTCCTTCACAAATGGAAGAATATTAGATTCACGCATCCATCTGTGGTGCGCAGCTGGGCACCGCGTGAAGAGTTAAAGGCAAACTAATGAAACCCAGAAGACTCGGTGAAAATATAAATGACGGCTACCTCCAAAAGCTGACTCCAACGCCAGCTCTTGTGGGTAGCACTGGAGGCGTCCGGGGCAGTCCTGCCAAACAACTCTCATGTCTTCAGAGCATGTCCGGTGCGGGGAAGCRGGTTTCACTGTGTTAATAATTACACTGCCTACAGGCTCTCTGAAGTTGCAGCTTTCCGTGCAGCATGGAACCAGATTTTAATGAAATATCATTAAAGCTGTTAACTACAGAGAAAAGAAGGGGGGGGGGGGAATCAAAAGCGCAATCAAAGCATGCACTCTATTATCAATAACTGCAAGTGGCTCCATAAATGTTTTATGTTTGAAATGTTTTTGGTGCAGAGCAGCACCGAACCAGCTGTTTAAATGAAAAGTGAAATGTAATAACAAGAACATTTTAATCATTGCATCTCATTATAGAGAAGAATGAATCACTAGGAAAAATGTTTTAAAAAAGCAGCTTTCGTGATGGAGGTGGCTAGCCTGACACAGAGCTGGAGACCAAGGAAGCCTAACTGAGAATTAAACRGCAGATTCCTTTAAAAACATTGAGTTGGGATAAAAAAAGCTTTTTTCCCTTATGAAAGCATGGTGGTGGTATGTGCTCGGTGGTACGTGCTCTCTCCTGGGAAGGTTTAATGCTCTCTTCTACCTGAAAGCGTTCGGCGCATGAGTGCCTTGGATGGCGCGCTTGGTGCGGCAGCATCATAGCCGTTGGGCGGGAGGTTGGTTTGGGCCATCGGCAGCGAAAGTCAAGAACCTTGGACCTGAAGAAGAGASAAAACAAGTAGGACCGTGATCCTTTCACCTCATATTTAGGCATTCAACTTTCAAGCTGGTCTTTAGGACTCTGCTTCCTTGTCCAAAGRCTGCCGTCCATAATTCTGCATCAATGCACCTTAGAGCCCAAGGCTGGAGCCCATCAATAGCTCTGAAAGAAGGTCAGTGTCTCGTGACAGAGCTTAAGGCAATGGTAACTAGCTCTTTATGTGCCAGAACTGTGCTCATGGAGTTGAGGTGCTCCTCTCCCTGGTCTCCAGTGGGRCTTCGGTATGAGCTGGATTTCCACCGGCGCAGACAGGGTGGCCCGGGGTGCAGCAGGCAGAACTTCAGAAACTTATAAAAATGTCAGGTTTGAGAGAGATATAGCATGTTTAGGCAGTTGCCAGGCAATTTTTGACGTAGTTGCCTACATTCCTATTTTAGGCACTTGTATCTTTCTCGTATCTTATTAACTGTTATTATCAAAAGTTTAAGTGAACAATAGCAAAGAGGAAATCTCTATGCAAGAGCAGTGAAGGCTCCTGAGAGCAGAAATTGTGTTCCTGCAGGTTTCGAGGAGCAGTTGACTACATGGACATCTGGTTTTATGCAACTGAAAATGAGTGGGGTCAATACCAGAGTCTCTCGATAAGGAAATGCTTTCCCTGGYGTACAGAGATGCCAACCCTTTCTGCTCTTACAATAAATCAAACTTTGCAGGGTTACTAGAGGTTTTAAAGCCCTCGTACCCTATAAGTAGCCAGGTCTTCCCCTATTGCCCACTTCAAGCTGGGAAGCCCTCCTGCTGAGCTCCTCTGGGTCTGCCGCCCCCCCAAAGTCAAGCTGCATTGACTCAACTTGTACTCTGGAGGTACGAATCCGGGTGTTGTTTCTCCTGCCGGAGGCTCCCAGCTTGTCCCGTGTGTGTGGTGCATCAGCAGCCGGGACGGGACACGGATGTGCAGCGCTCCTGCTCTGTAAGATGGAGGGAGGGAATGAGTTAYGGACCTTCTCTGGAGGCACTTCGCCTATTGCCAACCGCACGTGACCTCTTTGGGTTTATACGGGCTGCTGGCAGGAGGTTAGCTCCAAAAATAGCCCATAGGCTGTAAGAKGTGAGAACTGCTGGGAGATGAAAAGCAGAACAAGAGGAAATGGCCTCAAGTTGCACCAGGGGAGGTTTAGATTGGACATTAGGAAAAAATTTCTTCACCGGAAGGGTAGTCAGGCATTGGAACAGGCTGCCCAGGGAAGTGATGGAGTCACCATCACTGGAGACATTCAAAAAACGTGTGGATGTGGCGCTTCGGGACATGGTTTAGTGGGCATGGGTACTGGGTTGATGGTTGGACTCGATAATCTTAAAGGTCTTTTCCAACCTAAATGATTCTATGATTCTAAGATGTGCCGTTTACAGAGAGGACAGCCCTCTTTGCTGGGGCCAGCTCGGATTAGAAACGCAACAGTACTGCTCTGCAATATGTTAGGAACACRGGTACTGATTTCTGCAATAATATATACCTAAAATCAAGGTATATATCAGGTGCTATGGTGAGTATCATCTTTCAGCCCCAGGAACATTGGCTTTTGGGGCAGCGTGAGGCGAATTCTTAGAGCGCTGCRTGGAGACTGCTAGCATTAGCAATAACAGAAAGGCAGTTAATGCATATTTCTAAAATCAGCATTGGGGGAAAAAAAAATAAAAAGTAAAGTATTTGACCATTTCTGGCTTTGGGCCTGATTGCCTTTACGGCTACTGAATAGGAGTAATTCCACCAAATAACCCCAAAACTGGCAGTCGTGAGAGCAGCATCAAACTCTTTGCAAGCAGTTGTTGTAGTTTGTATTTATAAAACAGTCTGAGGCGCTGAACTGATCTTTTATGGCAGCGGAAGGGCATTCTCAGAGGAACGGCGGGTTTTGGAATATATTGAAGCAGTATGTGGAGCCCATGGTAAAAGAAAACGCATCAGTCATCTGCCTGCCCTCTTTCGTTTATCCTTTTTTCTTAGAGAAAGGATGCTATTAGTTRTAAAAGACTGACTTTAGATTGAATGTCTTGTTTTAATGGAATGTAAAGCAGTTCTAGGGCGCCTCTGCTATTTAGAAAGAGAAGAATTTAGGAAAAGATTTAAAACTTAATGCCAATTTTCACCAGATTATTATTTGACAGAAGRGATCAGCAGAGATTATTAAATGCTTTGTGTGCACTGAAAAATACTGAGACCTTAAGCACATTAGAGTGCCTGTCAGAAATATTGCAATAGAATGAAAAGGAAAGCTGGGCGAAGGCAATAAAAATATTTTAAATGTATCTCCAKTGCACCTAAACCTGAAATTACTTGTGATCAAAGGCTGTCTGTATTCCGCTGGCGACGTGTCCGGGCACCTTCCTCCGATGCCCAGCTCTGCCATCCCTCTTCTGCGGGAGAGRGGACGGATGCCGGGAGCGCAGGGTCAGGCGTCCCTCGGCTATCGCTGCTCACCGCGCACCTACAGATTTACAAGAGGGAGCTGTTAGCGTGCAACTGCCTTGTAACAGGGATGTAACATTGCGGAAAGCCTGTTCGAGGAGCTGTAATTCTGTTATCYGCCGGCTGCACAGTAGTTTGTGTTATGCCACGGCACGCTCGCTGTTGAAAGTAAGAAGGTGCTGTTTGGTGCTGGAGATTTTCAGAAATAACCTTCTGCTTGGCCTTTAYGTTTTTGCCACGATTATAATTTGGGTTTTTTTCTTCCAGTTTTGCTTGAGTTTGAGACGAAGGCATGGATAAGCTATAGACAAGCGTCGTCTCCAAACATCGGTTGTCGCTGGGGTTAGGTCCAGCAGAGACGTGCAGGGAGTGCTTTTCTGGTGCTGCTGGTAGTTACAGTTTATTAAGCTTTTTTAGCTCTTCTGTCTTAATAAGCGATTTAAGCTGACATCCCAAAGCGTGATGTAGCTGATGTGTGATAATTTGCACTCAGASTGAAATTGGAGCATTTTAAGATAGTCTGTATAACAAAAGGTGACCTACTATGGTTTGCTTAACGACTACAAGGGCTTGTTTTGTGTTGTCGTTTGAAGGGGAGTTGTGTGCTTCTTCACCCCCCGCCAGCGTGACGCGRTGTCAAGGCAATCTAAATTTTGCCTTTCAAATGATCTCTACCTAAGGCTAAACCCATTGCAGACCTCTGTATTTTCAGAACTAATCAAACCAGGTAATAGTTTCAAGGATGGGATGTTTTGACACGTCTGTTGYCGTTGTTTGGTTTACAAGGTGAGCTTGTTACAGTCCTGTGATTTCTGTAAGTGCTGGGCACCGTGCAAACACAGGAATATTATTCAAGAGCGGAACTGGGGCTATATATTAATATTGGAGCTTATACTGCTGAGGCATGACTTTTAAGGGCAAATTAGGGTTTGCAGACAATGAGAGGTCTCCAGGCCAGCCCCTGCTCCGAGCGGGTCAGCTCTGAGATCGGCCCAGTCCCCCAGGGCTTTGCGTGAAGAGCTGTCATGATGTCTTCTGACCAAATCCATCGCCTCGCTCCGTGCTACCAGTGACTTTGCAGGAGCAGGCTCATGCCACTGCTAAACCCTTAAYGCTTCATCTCAGCCGTCATCTGTGATCCCTCAGGCGGCTAAAAGAGAGCGAGTAACGTGGGAAGGAGTTTAAACAGACAGCATAAACAGGTACAAATGTGCAAATGGTGTAAGTAGAAGCTAGGAGGGGGATTTTGAAGKCTAATTGCTTGCTAAAAGAAACCAAAGCCTGCTGCGGTGCACCAAATCAATTTATAGTTTAATAGCATCGAGCTGGTACGTGCAGAGATGGGACAGAAACGCACACAACTTAGAGGTGCCTCGCATGACTGCGAGCTTAAAGTCGCTGTCRGCGTGTTTATGAGATGGCTTTGGGGTTGCGTCGGGCTGTGCGTTGGKGTTTGCCTGCGGGTTTTTCTCATGGCTCCTCTAATGGCAGTCCTTAGCGTGAACYGGCCTTGGATGGTCAGATTTGCATGTCTCCGATTTCCTACTACCGCAAGGTAAATGCATCTATCGCGTGCGCTAGATATTTGTGCTAATCATTTCCTAGAAATTCGATTTTAAGATGAAGTCCATCCTCTGAGCCAAAGGCACAGAGATGTAGCCTAGACGGAGCAACCCTTTTCAGTATTTCATGTATTCACGGTGCTAAACCTGCAACAGTCTTTCCGCAGTGTATTTTCCATGGGTTTATCATCCCTCTGGYATTTTGGCTGGAGTTTCTGAGGCGTACGGTGCTGTTACAGGCGTCCCCGGAGCTGCGTCCTGGGCTGGGTCGTGCAACGGTGGGCAACATGGAACGCTGTCCTTGCCTTTCTCTGCAGTGCAAGTTCCCGGGCCGGTGGAAAACCTGCGGGCTGTGTCTACCTCACCTACCTCGATTCTCGTCTCCTGGGATCCCCCTGCCTATGCAAACGGCCCCGTTCAAGGCTACAGGCTCTTCTGCACAGAGACGGCGACTGGAAGAGAGCAGGTGAGCGGTGACCGGGGCGGCTCTGCTCTCCCTGTGCGAAGGAGATATTTGGTGTAGGCATCTGCAGGTCCTTAGAGCACGGGAAAGGCTCCAAGTGAGAGGTTTTACAGATTAATCCTCCGGGTTAGGTAAATGTTGAACAGACTGGCGATAAAAGAGCGAATCAAGCAAAATAAATTTTCACCGGTATAAAATGGGTTCAGGAGGTAGAAGAGGCAGCCTATTATATATTAACCATTCCTCAGCTTTACGCTGAAATTTCAGAATAGCGCCAAAGAGCATTTAAAGACCMTGTAGACTCCCCCTTCACATCGTGCAAAGCCATCAGCACATTAATGGCAGTTTGTACACGTGATCTTTGTAGAATACATATTTTTTTAGTTGCTTCTTGTAACTTCTTTCAAGGAGGAGTGTAAAATAATATGAATCCAGGCTAGAAATGATGCATTCTCTCTCCAGACTGACAGATGCTCATAGTAAAAATCGGTGTTGATGCTGTGCACTTAATTGCGCTCCTAACTCTGCCACGAGCACGTGCTTTTGAGTGGCAAACGAGCCACCTTGCTTTCTGCAGGTTGCAAACTGCTCACACGCTTCCCACTGGCCATTTAATAACCCATATTTGAGAGGAGAGCAGCGGTAACAGTGGGGATGAGCTCTGTGGGTAGAGTATGGCCTGAATAGGTTTTTAGCAAAGAAATGGGGCAGGGAGSAAAGCGGAGATGTCTTTTTTTCTGACCTGGTAGCACGCGATGATCACAGACATCATCAGTCTCGTGGCAGGTGCTTCCGTAGTCTTACGGGAACTTTTATACCATCCCCATTTTTTCTGTTCTTGCTTTATTTTACTTCYTTCTTTTCTCCAAAATTCCCCTTTGACTCTTTGCCTTTATTTTCTTCTTGCCCTGTSATGCACCTGTGGAGGGGCAGCAACTGGCTTAACCAAAAAACCCCCTTTTTGCCTTAAATAACAACACACAACTCTGAGGCGCTGCATTTCCCTCCGTCCCGAAGCCGTGGGCRGGGCTGCGGACGGTGCCGAGAACCGCGCTGTAACGAGCCACTCCGTTACTAATTGCCTTTTAAATCAACTCAAATAAGGATTTAGCTCTACTTCCCAAAGAGTGAAAAGCTCGCCTCTAATCCGCTCATCCCTCGGCRTGGCCGTGGCGCCGGCTGTCATGTTTCCCCTTGCTTTATCATCTCTGTGTGCTAGAACGTGGAGGTGGACGGGCTCTCCTACCGGCTGGAGGGGCTGAAGAAGTTCACYGAGTACACCCTGCGCTTCCTCGCCTACAACCGCTACGGCCCCGGCGTCTCCACCGAGGAGGTGACGGTCACCACGCTTTCGGATGGTGAGTGGGGACGGAGGGGCCCYGGGGTGGGCAGCTTGCGTCCGTCGGTTGCAATTGTCGGACTTTTTCTTCTTCCACCGGATTTTGGAAGAGGCAGCAATGAAACGAGGAGGTCGTAGTGAGGTGGGCGTTGGTCTCTTCTCCCAAGTAACAAGCGATAGGACGAGAGGAAATGGCCTGAAGTTGCACCAGGAGAGGTTTAGGTTGGATATTAGGAAAAATTTCTTCACGGAAAGGGTAGTCAGGCATTGGAACAGGCTGCCCAGGGAAGTGGTGGAGTCACCATCCCTGGAGRCGTTCAAAAAACGTGTGGATGTGGCGCTTCGAGACGTGGTTTGATGGGCTAAACCACGGTGGTGTTGGGTCAACGGTTGGACTTGATGATCTTAGAGGTCTTTTCCAACCTTAATGATTCTATGATTCTATGAGGTTATTGAATGTGCAGGACAGAACTCAGGTTGAGTACCTGCCTGCAGTGGTACCCTTGGTCTCCAAGGGTAATTGGTTCGGTTCATTATTCCTATGTCTAGTGATGAGGGTACTGCTCTCCTTATTTTCTCTTTAACTGAGTCACAGGTCTATCCTTTCAGCTTTTCAACAGAAGCTATTTGATTACAGCTGCATTTGAAGAGCCAGCTGCCTGGGTTTTTCCTTGTGCTTTAAACACAGGGGTAGCAAATGTGCCAGGGCTTCAATCTCCGCTCGTCACAGCGGCCGCACCGTCATCCCTCCCCGAGCTCACGCCGTGCTCCGGTGGCTCGCAAGCTCCGGGCGATAAATTGAGTTTTATTTTGCATTCGGAAGCACTTAGTTGTGTCTGATATCCCAAAACTTACGCACTCCTGACTCCTCTTGAAGTCACCGAGCCTGATCCCCACACCTGGCTAAAACAGGAATAACTTCATTGGAGTCATTTGGGCTACAAAAGTGTAAAAACCACAAAAATGAAGGAAAAATTCTTTCAGCGGGGTTGGTGAGAGTTCATAAAGCAGAAGCCAGGCCGGCGACAGGCTCCAGAGGCTTCAGGGATGTGCCAGCTCCTGCCTGAGCCCCACAGCCGGAGGGGTTTTTTGCATACTGACATTTTATTTAAAAACAACATAAAAGGTGTCAGCCAAGCTTTTAAAGTGAGATTTATAAACAGTTAATTTTCCTTGTGATGAAAATTTGGGCAACTTCGTTTTCATTCATGCTAATAAAGCAAGATATGGGAATTCGGGTGGCCCTGGCCTGGCTTTGAATCACTAATTTAAGGTTATTTTCACGGGGAAAAAAATGTTTACTTTGACGTGAGAATATCAAATCAGGGAGTAGGCGAGAAATACGTTGTCATTTTAACAAGGCTGAGCCAGCCTGCCCTAAGTTTAATTCAGAAATAAATAGGCACCTGGGTGYGGGACGCTGGAGGAGAGCTGTTGGGAACCTTCAAAGTCGACCCCTCGAAGAGCGACGTGGAGGGTGCCGGGGGTGTGGGGAACCCCAGCGCTGTTTTAATCTGCTTTATTCCGGGCTGTATCTTCAGTGGGGTTCATCCGCGAGACCCCCGGCTCGGTTGGCACTGTGATTTTTACGGTTGACACCTCTGCAATATTTTTTTTCAAGTGCTACTTACGTCTACCCAGCAAATTCAGTTTTCCCTTGTAATACAGGCTGGATCTTGGCAGAATAAATTACTTCACACTTATAATTATAAAAACAAAAGGAAAACAAGTGAAAATGAATATTTTGCATAATGTATGTAGATTTAATTCACACTGTGAAGTGTAGAGCTGCAGCCCTGTACTCCACTTTGGTTTTAAATGTCACCGTAAGTGAGAAGGGGAAAGATTGTTATTCACGAGTCTGAAAATTAGCCTCTGCAAGTGTTTCAAACGCTTCACCTGTCTGCGAACAAAAATCATTGCTAACGAGAAGGTTTGCGTGAGACTATTCCAGAAAACAGGAGCGTGCTTTGGTGCCCTTGTTTCAGGAATCTGGAAGAAGGTGGTATTTCTTTTTCTCTTTATTTAAGCAAAAGGCTGTTCTGCAAAGAACTCAGTTGGCTGCAGCCTTCCCAGCCTTCCTCTGGTTTTTTATTTTTTTTTTGGAGCAAGTGTAAAAGAAGAGAAAAATCCCTTTTCATCCTCCTTATTCTGGGTCTGCCTGAAACCACTCTGGCCACCCGCCCGAAGAAGAGCGGCCAAAGGGCCGCAGCGAGAGCCTGGCTTTGGCCGAGCCTGGGCCAAAAGTGGTCTCGGTCCCAGCTGTCCCGCTGCTGGGAAGGAAAGGAGGGAATGGAGAAAGCAAGTCTGCAGCACCAAAACTTTCTGCAATTTCTTCTTTTATGGTACCACGCAGAGACCTTCCCCAGGGTTAAGGTCCCTTCTGCTAGAAGGATGCACGATAAAACAGCAAGAAATAACTCCTGCACGGGCAAGCTAACAGCCTGCGTAGAGGAGAGACAAAAGACATCTAATCCGTCCTGTTTTATAGGTGAGAGATAAAGGAAGGAGAAAGCCTGTAGTTGCCCATTTACACATCTGGGTTTTGGGCAGGTTTTGTCCCTGTGTCTCCTGCCACCACCCTCCCCATGGAGGAGAGCAGCTCCCCAGGCTGCCCCGCTACGTTTTTTGGATTGCAACCATCCTCCGGCTTAAAATTGAGATTTAGCAGCCTCATCAATCAGGGACTGCTGCTGTTGGAGGGTCAGGACCTTTCCCRGCTCCTGCCCAGTGCTTTTCCATGACGAGGAGCACCTTGCTTATCATGACCTTAGGTCTTTGCTTCGTGTCATCTTCGCATCTTGGTCCACGCTGTCTCCGGCAGTTTATTTTCGCATCGGTAGCCAAACCTGGAGGGCAGCCCCCGGGGTGCTCTCGAAGGGCAGCGACTCTCGCGCTGCTTTTCTGAAAGCTGGTTTGAAACCGAAGTAAACATCAAAAATGGGAGAAAAGTCCTGAAGATTGGTCTGTCTTTCCTCTTATAAAAATGACAGGATCATCGTTAAGTCTGCCTACCTCTTGAGTGTGTGCGTGCTTGAGCCGGTTATTTTTTCCACGCCAATCCTTTGCTCTGTAGCGTACAACACGGTACGCAGTTGCACAAAAAAAAAAAAGCCTGTACTATTAGTTTCCTGCAGGTCTGTAGGCAGAAATTTTCCATGAAGCTCTGGGATGTAATCTATAGTCTGAGAAAGGCACCCCAATCARAGGGGTTTAGTGTGGCATCTCCAGCTGCAGAGCTACGGACCCCAGACAGCACTCACCAGATCAAGGAACRTACGGTATCTTTAATGCTTAATTTTCATTTTAAAATACAGCTCAGATAATATTTGGCCAAGCTGCGTGCCATTTCAGAAATGCTTTGAGCTATCATGCTCRTGGATTTATCAAAATGCATTTAATCCCAGCAATTGGCAGACAGTCTTATTTCATGCTTCCTGAGTASTTGATTTAAATATAATTTATATCCATAATTATAATATGAATGCTTTTTTTTTTTTTTTAAGTAAAAATTGAAGATTGAAGTTCAGATTGACACAGGAGACAGCCTATGAAGTTTTTCRGATGTCGGTAGCCATTCCTGTGTTTGCACGAGAGCTGAGAGCAGGGCGAGGAGGAAYGGGCTGCGAGGGCATTTACGTGAGCGTGAGCAAAGCCCGTCGCTCGGAGCCAGAAATACGGATTTACTGGAGGTGAACGGCGTCGTGGCTGTGACCCTGCTGGGGACCGAGTCCCTTATTGTGCCACCCCACTAACCCAACCTCTCGGTAGAGTGAATTCACCCTAAATTAGCCAATCCGTCTTYATCTGTGTTGTGGTTTAACCCGGCAGGCAGCCAAACACCGCACAGCCGCTCGCTCACTTTCCCCTCCGCCAGTGGGATGGGGGAGAGAATCGGAAAAAAAAAAGTAAAACTTGTGGATTGAGATAAAGACAGTTTAATAGAAGAGAAAAGGAAGGGATAATAATAATAATAATAATAATGATAATAATGGCGGAATATACAGAATGAGTGATGCACAGTGCAATTGCTCACCACCTGCTGACCGATAACGGAGCTGCGCTCTCTACTTCCTGGACCACGCCCCCTATTTATATACTGGGCATGACGTCATATGGTATGACATACCCCGTTGGCCAGTTGGGCTGGCTGTCCCGGCTGTGCTCCCTCCCAGCCTCTTGTGCACCTGGCAGAGCATGGGAACCCGAAAAGTCCTTGAGTAGTAGACTACTTAGCAACAACTGAAAACATCAGTGTGTTATCAACATTCTTCTTATGCTAAATCCAAAATACAGCACACGGAAGAAATTTAACTCTATCCCAGCCGAAACCAGGACRATCTGTTTGGAAGAAGTGCTGGGCCGTTTCCCCCCTCCTCCTCTTCCCCTGCAAGAATTACGCAGGAGCTGCTTGATGCAAACCATTTTTTTTGGTGTGAGCGTCAGCCCTGAAACCTGGTGGGGAAAGGTGCAGGCTGTAACAAAACATCCACGGGAAGGTTTGGTGGCTGGAGCTGTGCCAGCGCCAGCAAGGCTCGGTTACCCGSCGTACACGTTTCTGCCTTTATTGGATCGGGGACCTGGATCTGGTCTTCTGGGGACCCGGGTTCTCTCTGTGCTGCAGGGAAATCCTCGGGGGACTTGCTCAGACGTCTCGTTCCTTCCGGACGATTCTGCTCTACAGCTGCAGAACAAGCAAAGGCCATGGATTCATCTGATGGGCAACTGAAAATATATTTGGTTTTAATTTCCCCAGATAGAAAAGAGGAAAAAAAAAAAAAAAACCCAACAACAAACCTGAGTGCCTTGCTATATGAACCTTCTTCCCATCAGTAAGTCTCCAGCAGCGAGGCTCATCTCGCCTACCTTTAGACACCTGGTCCAAGGCAGGCAGCAAGGCTCCTGCGATATATTCAAGGCTYCTTCCACCGCTGAGTTCCCCCCGGGATGGACAAAGGGGCCGAGTTTATCCCTGGATGCATCTGTCTCTGCCCGTTGCTTATTGCATAGCTAACGCTAGGTAAAATGAGTTCTGCTCTAATTTCTGATGGTATAATTAAGCTGTGAATAATAGACCAAAAAAAAGGAATTTTACCAGGTGCATCCAATTTCTTTATTTGATCAAGGTATAAAGCTGGAGGAAGTAATTGTAATCTCGCAGGCGCGGGGTTTGCCGAGGGAGCTCGCTGATTGTTATGCAACCCCAGATATTAAATCAGGGTCTCTGATTTGGTAAAGCAAAACGTCTCCTCGACTGAACAGCGAGCAAGGAATAAAGACACCCAGTATTGCCATGGAAGTGATTGAGTTCGACGCTGGGTCAGGTCTGGGTTTATTTCTCATTTTGATTGAAGATTTGGAAGACAAGATAAGGAGTGCATCAATTATGTTCATGTAGGCAACAAAACTGGGAAATATGACAAGTGTTCACCAAAGAGAAATAATCAAAAAAAAAAAAAAAAAAAAAAAAAAAAAAAAAAAAAAAAAAAAAAAAAAAAAAAAAAAAAGAAAAAAGAAGAGAAGCTTGTCTAGTAGGGGAAGAATATGTAGTAGCAATAAAATTTGAAAGTCAGTAATGAGAGGGAAAGGTTTAAGGTGGCAACGGCTAAACGTCGCGATGAGCCTTGGCTGCCCGCGAGAGAGGGGAGAGAAAAGTGGCATCACGTTTGAGAAAGTGGGGCTCTGAGCAGTTCTCACTTGCTCACAAACAAGAGCAAATATTCTCCAGCAAGAACAGGCTTTTCTGGGAGATATCGGCATTCGCCAGATCCRGCTAATTCAGAAACGTCCAGAAATATCTCCGTTGTCTTTTTCCTTGCAATACCAAGTACCTCGCAGGGGCAGTTTTCTCTCTGATGGTTTTCAAAATGAGGGGAGTGTGAGCAGTGGCGTCTCCTCTGTGTTAAGGGAGATGAAATGTTTCATATGCTGTTTGCTGCTGCTGGTACTGTTGCAGCAGCAAAGCCTTACATCAACTTTGCGTTGTCGTGGGCGGTATGGAAACAAATAAAGAATAGTCTTCGCACTAGAGAAACCAACTAGTTTCTAAAGCTGGTAAGCTGGAGAGAGGAAAGAAAGAGACTGAACAGGGAAACGCTTTGCATGAGGAGCCCCAGCAGGTCGGGGCAGAGCTGAGAGCGGGGCTCGGGTCCCGCGGCCAGGGATGCTCGYGTCCCCCAGCCGGGGATGCTCGKGTCCCSCRGCCGGGGATGCTCGYGTCCCCCRGCCGGGGATGCTCGTGTCCCGCAGCCAGGGGTGCTCGGGTCCCRCAGCCGGGGATGCTCGGGTCCTCCAGCCACAGATGCTCGGGTCCCCCAGCCAGGGATGCTCGGGTCCCCCAGCCAGGGATGCTCGCGTCCCCCGGCCGGGGGTGCTCGGGTCCCGCAGCCGGGGATGCTTGGGTCCCCCAGCCGGGGTTGCTCGGGTCCCCCAGCCCAGACCCCCGCTCTGATGGAGAGGCAGGGCTGGGTGGTTAAAATGCAGGATGTCAGGTCAGTTTTGTGTATTCCTTGAGCACATGACTTCAAACCAAACTGTGGCAGGATTAGCAAAATGGTCCAGAGGTGCAGCTGCCGATTTCAGGAACACCCAGCCAACCAGGCTACTGCTTACCCTGGATCTTTCTTTTCCAGCAGTGAATCTCTGTGACTTGGGATCCCCAGACTGAGGAAGAGTTTCTGTATTCCTTGGTACTCGCTTTGCTCTACCTCTGCCTCCAAACAATCTGAGTTTTCACATTAATTTGATTCAAATGCAAATATTTTCTTTTTTTTTTTTCCTTTTTACGATCCACAGAGCCTTCATGAAGGGCAACGATATTAATGTGGGACTGTGCTGCCAGCGGGACCCTCCTGTTTAGCTATGGTTACTTTTGCTCTTTTGTAGCCAGTGTTTAAAATACTGKTTTTTTTATTAGCACTGACAAATGACTTACCTCTGACTGACTGAAATCCCTAAATAGCGGCATGCACTGAGGATGCTACGAAGCGCTGCGCTTTGGGGGTTTCTTTATTGAACATAGACGTGACTAGACAGAGGAGGAGGTGTCTGACCAGCGCTGCTTTAAATAATCCGGGGAGAGTATCATTTATACGACTTAACTGCCATCCTTTTCATTTAGTGACTGCACAGGGGTGTTCCTTATCATATTTGTGCCTATTTCGTTATTTAGAGATTCACAGGTGTTAAGGTCAGAGGTGACTCCTCGCTGTAGATGCAGCTTGCCTCTTCCAGAGCGCTGATGTTGAGCCGGTCCGCGCTGATCGTCTCCATCGACCGCAGCCGGCATCTTATATGGACAATACAGACTATACAGAAAAACAATACATAGAGACAATATAGGCAACAGCCCCCATTATGTCCACCTCTGTACAGTACATAGAATTTCACCCCTTCATTCTGGGGGGAAGTTYTGGCCAGAATAAGCATTTGAGAGAAATACTTATGTATACGTTTTGCTTGGTGATGTATGTCCCACGCTCCTAGACAGCAATTTTTGGTGAAGACTGAAGAAGGTGAAAGGAAAGGTGTGCCTGATTTCTAGTGGAGATGGATTCCAGCTCGTAGCTCTTTGCCTATTAAATTATTCTCTCCAGCCAGAAGTCCTTCCTCCTTCAGATAACARTAGATAATAATCCAAGAGCTTCTTAGCACTACATTTGTTTAAATAAAATTAATTTATTAGATCTCGAAGATGTTTCAGGTCTCAGGTCATTCTTGTAGATGTTTGCTGAATCAATTCAAAATGTGTGGACGACTGCAACGAGAATGATTTTGCCCTAGTGTTCTTAATATCATATAAAAATGTGTTAAACAACTCTTCTTTGGCTTGATATATTCATACTTGTACGCTGAAAAATCATTTTCTCTCATTTTCCCTGATACACTGCATTGCAAACTCTTCTTAAATTGGGTATTCACCGTGATCCTTTTTCAGCTCTCTCTTTCCAAATTCAGGGCCACCTTCCCGTAAGCATAAACAACATCTCTGCTTTACGCCTGTTCAGTAGCCCAGGTTAGCAGGCAGGCATTATTTTTCTGAAAAGAAAGCTTTAGGTTCACGTCAGGCGGTTGATGCATCGCCAGCTACGACCTTATTTTTAAAGCTCTTGGCTCCTCAGCGGTTGAATTAATATTTGCCATCAGCTGGAGGAATATACATTTGAACCATCGCTGGACAAGCGTATTGGAAACAAATATACAGAGATGCAGCGGAAAACAGGCAGAAATTTGTCAGTAAGTAGTTAGTTGCTAATGGCCTGTCCAGCCGTGCGGATGCTGAGCGTTCACCCGTATCCACGCCGTGTCTCGGTGCTGGGAGCCGSCGGGATGGATGGGATAAATCAAACTGCCCCATACAGGTTTTTCCTATGGCTATAGCCGGAGAGAGCGTGAGATTAAAGGAACTTTTAAGATGGAAAAAACCCCTTGAGTCAGAAGCATTTGTTTTATTTGAAGCTACGGGTGCCAGACCATCTCATTAATGGCTCGTGAGGCATCTTCGTAAGGCCATGTGTTGAATAGCTATTTAAGGATTAAAGTGTATTTATCAGAACAGATATAACAAATTTTAGTGGTATAAAATGAAGCATGGATTATAATATGTATGACAAGCAGAGCCTTAACGTAAAACATTATTTTTTTAAATAGTATCTAAAGACAAAGTTTCTTTTCTTCTTCCCCTGAGGCATCCTCATAAAAAGGGGTGTGCTGGTGCCGCTGAGAGAGGAATCCCCCGCTCTATCTGTATATAATGTATGTTCTGAAATGCACTTTCATAAAAAAAAAAAAAAGCCAGAGAAATTGCGGCATGTTCTTGTTTATTTCTGACCAAGTTTATAACAAATAACTGAATTCAAGTAGTTGGTCTCACYGCAGGGAGCCTGCTGACTGGCTGTGTAAAGGGCTTACTAATGGGTCTATCAAAAATGGGAAGAAATGAACAGATGCATTTGGTTTTCCTCTCCTTAGGGAACCTCTGAAGTGCCACCTGGATTAGCTGCAGGGCTGCGATCAGATTATAAACCAGGTGTAAAAGTCTTCTGCGGTCTTCTCTTTCCAACAAGAGAAATATTTGATGTAACCTATTCGGATTTAGACACTAATGACCGTATTTCCCACTTTTTATTTTTGCTTTTCTTCCTTTTCAGTGCCCAGTGCGACGCCTCAGAACGTCTCCTTGGAAGTGGTTAACTCCCGGGTAAGTCTGCYACGCGCTCAGCACCTCGTGGCCTGCGAGCGCGGGTATTTGCGGGGGGGCCTCTGCTTTGCGTAGCTTTTTCGTCTAGAAAGAGACCCAATCTGCCCCAATCTGCTCCCTTCACTTGTCCGGGAGATGGTGTTAAAATAAGAACTGAAACACCCYGAAAAATATCTGAGAGAGAAGCAGTGATTTTTCCAAAGAGGCTTCAGCAACATTAGGCGAACAAGCCGAAACTGTTCCCTGATTGCAGATCAACATCTGCGATAAACATAACTGCACTTTGATTAAATGGAACCATCTCGGRGAGTAACGAGAAGCAGAGCTGTTCCTGGGGGGAAGGAGGTGTGGGAAAGAAATATTTTATTGGTAGGTTATATGCACCCCGGGCAGGTAAGTCTGTTGTCATCTTGCTTATTCCAACAAATATATTTCTGTTTTCTTCTGAAAGATGCATTTCTTTCTCTTAAATCCACTACTTGCCTTCTTTAAAAAGTCTAGCATTTCCATATCACTGATGAAGTGGTTGATGTTATTTCATATTATAATATTGTACATAATAGGTGTTAATTATGCTTACTACTTGTTGGGTGCTCTGTCTGAATATGTTCTGGAAAAATCTTGAGATTGTTTGTTTKCTTTTTATTCATTCCGTCCATTTACTGGAACTACATAAGCTTTTATTCTGAAGCCGATTTCAACGATAGGCCCATTGGGGCATGGAAAAGCTCACACTTCAGAGCGTGAAAGAAAGGCACAAAAAAAAACCAGCCGTAGCATCGTGTCAGGATGTCCCCTTGGATCTTTGGAGATTTCCATTTGCACAGCTCCCAAGGAGCAGGAGCCCCGGGCTCACTGACGAGGATAAACTGCAGTTTAGGGAACATTTGTATAATTTGCTGGAAACTGAGTACCTGTCGGTTTGATCTTTCTCTTTCACTGCTCATTTTCATGACATCAAACGTATATTCTGATTTTTTTTATTTTTTTTTTTTTTTTTTTAATGCACGCAGCTCCAGTTACTTTTAAATTCCTCTTACGCGTAGTGCCCAAAGGGCATTGATGTCTTGGCGCATCTTGTTCCAAACCTTTGTGTTTACCTTTTCTTGCTTATTCTCAAAGTAAAATGTCACAGAGCAGCCGATCACGTTTTGTGACCTTTTGTGGTGATCATTTACATTTAAAGTACTTAGAACAAAAATAGAGAACAAGCTGCAGGGTACAACGCTGCACGGGACGGTGTGCGGATGCTCCTACCCCGAGATGTATTATTGCATTATTGGTACTTACAGATGGAGGTAGTTTATACAGATGGGATAAAAAAGGATGGGCTGTGCGTAAATCTTGCCCCTATCATMAGAGGTCGTCCGTACGTTCCTAATCGCAGATTACTAAATGTTGGAAGTCTTGGCGAGATGTTAATTGGCAGATAGAAGTGCTGTATTGGACAAAGGTGGATTTACGTGTTAATCTGAGCGTTTGGCYGCACTGCGTTGTGACAGGCAAAAGAAACGTGTCTCAGTCCTCCTCTATGTGACCAAGTTGGACTTGATCTTAGAGGTCCTTTCCAACCTTTATGATTCCATGATTCTAAGTGTACGTGCTGGAGAACTACACCGGGGTAATGCGAGGACTTCTCCATCGCCCGTAGATGGAGGCGAGGGTGGCTCTCAAGCTGGCACCGCGTGTGACCTAGCGACTGCGTTAAAAAAGGTATTTTAAGGGTGTATGTGTGAAGCGGGGATMTTTATCAGAGAGCAAAAGAGATGTGGAACCATTTGGGACACTTTTGGGCTGTATCTTACAGGTAACGTGGATATAGGAAAGATACCCAGGTACTCCAGCAAATCTCGATAAAGCTTGAATAGAATTGAAATATTTACATCTAGGTAATTTGGCACAACAAATACAGAAATGAACTAGCCTGACGAAATCTTMAGGAATAAAAAGCTTTTTCAAGCAGAAGAATCAGCCTCAAAGACCATGCCCCAGAATACCTTTGCCCATTCTTTTTGCAGTACAACTCCTGTGGCATTTGTGGTTGAGGCACCACTCAACTCCTAACGTTGGGAAGAGCTGTAGGCAGTCTCCCGCTCTTGTAAAAGGCTTCAATAACCCAGAATATTGTATTTCTGCAGTCTGKTTTTTTTTATCATGTTCTTGCTTTTCTTCTGGCTTGGCAGCAGTCAGAATTAATTTGATTAAACACTTCTAATTCACAAACTGATTAAATCAAAACAAATAACAAAATAACCCTCATAGTTTGCTAACTGGATTTGAGTGGCGCMCAGCAGAGCCCAAAGGCTGGCCTTGGCAGTTCCCAGAATTGTTTAAAATTTTATCTCTAGTTTAATAAGATTTCTCTCTTTATGCTATTTTTCTTTGGCGGTGGCAGATCTATTAATTTAATAACATAACGGAGATGGCCGAGCAAATGGAAGATGCTTGATATGAATTACTATTATCATGATTATTGCTTAATATTGATGGTGTTCTGTGACTGGAGACCTCGGTCAGATCAGAACTGATAACGGTGAGGGCTGTGAGAGAAATACAGTTCCCTGCCTAAAAGAGATTTCACTGTAAAACACAACACAGAAGCGGCTCAGACAAGTAAGCGGGCGGTTCGCTCTCGGAAGCCGGCAAAACACGTAGGCTGCTTGCGCGGAGTTTTAATTCGAGATAGGCGATGAGCGCCGGCTGGTTTTGAGAAAGAACCACAACTGGCCCTCGGGGTAGCAAATGCCCGAGAGTTAATTTAATGAAAAAATTCTAGGGCAAAACTTTCTGCAGAATTCGAGGTCGTTCTGGATTTTCCTCTCGTCTAAGCGAGTCACGCGCAGGGTCTAGTTTAGGAAGAGAGCGGGGCGACGGGAGGGGTACGTACCTGTGCGCCCACGAATGGCTGGCTTGGCATTAAACGCTGTGCGTCAACCAAATTCAACGCGAAAAATGAAAACGGCCCTATTTTTTTTTTTTTTGTCCTCGCTTTTTCATAGCATGSTTTGTTTCTAATAAGAAATGAGAGCTTTATTTCAGATTTCTTTTGTTTGAAAACACCCTCCTTTGCTTAAGGAAAAGGACACGTACAGTGCTTAATAGGTGAATAGAGTTTCATCCAAGAAATACCTTCATCAATGGCTTCTCTTTCTGGCAGAAACAACGTGGCAATTATCAAATTTTGAGCAGCGGAGGAGGTCAAAAAGGGGAAACGTTTCTATAGCAGGCTTTTAGAAAACAAGAAATTAGAAGAGCTGCAATTCTAAGCGAAACTAATTATTGAAAGTTGTATCTTTTTAAAAGAGAGCATATTTTTTTTAAACTTTAACCTGTTAAGAGAACAAGGAGATCTGCACTTTGCTGTAGCTGTGGGAACAAAAAAAAAAAAAAAAGACATTCTTATTTTGGGGGAGATCCGATGGATCCAAACTCTCTGGAGCTGGCTTGCGATCTCTGCGACAGCCCAGCTGTTGCTGGAGCGGGGGGCTGGGAGCTGGAAAGCTGAGAATTTGCTCATTTKGGCTTTTATTTGAGACTTTATTTTTCCTTTGAGCTTGTTTCTTCCACCCTTTCCAAGCACCAGCGTGAAGGCAACTGTTTGTGGCTATTTATGTATTGGTTTCCTTCTTTACTTCCTTGCTTTAAATATTGGCGTGTTAATAATTTCTGTAATTTTTTAGATACATGTTACTAATTAGCAAATCTGAAGCGTATAAACAGCTATCAGCTTTATCTAATTAAAACTGTATGTAACTTTATTTCTTCTTCCCGTTTTCAAATACAGAGAAAAGTGAAGAAATAATTGTAAGTAGCTGCAGAAGCAAAATTCCTTTGGTCGTACTTAGTAGTGATTGAATCCAGGGATGTAGTTCCACTTCGATGAATAGGGATTGCTTCTGGGGTAAGATTTTTCATGGGACAGTTAGGGCTCTGAGAACATAACTGGTAACGTTCTCCTGGGGAAAGTTAAAAGACACGTAAYGAATCTGGTTTTCTGTCATTTCTTTTGAGTGTGCGTGTTTGTATCTATACATAAAAAACCCCTTCACAGTCATTATGGCCCATAATGTTTGCAGAATCATACCGCAAATCAAAATTTATGCGGTTTATGAGATTTTAAAACTACTTACAAATAAACTGAAGGAAGAGTKATCTTAATCATTAGCTCCCATTAATAAAATACAGAGGTTTGTATCAAGTTTAGCGAAGGAGAAGGCGGCTTAAGCTAGCAATAGCCGTGGATCGTAGACTTGAATTCCACATTTGCAACGCTTTGCTGAGTATTATCCGTAGCTCTTTCCAGTGTGCGTAATCGTGTTGTTTAACATCCGCTGAGCAAAACTCTCCCCTTCTTTTTGCCTCGTGTGGTCAATTATTCCTAGCAAAGTCTCTGCAGCTATGGAGAGCGTGTTTTCCTGTCAGAAGGGGTAAGCTAGTGGGTGTCAGGACCTCCACCCCTCCCAAATCACTTCATTTCACACTACTTAAACACACAGATACGTGCCTTCGGGAAATGCTCCGTATTCACGGCAACTTTGACCCGCTCAGGGCTGCAAGGCGTCGTCGGACCAAGAATTTTGGAGAGTGGAATGAGTTAAACGTGAGGCTGTGACTTTGGAGGTGGGTAGAGCAGGGTGAGTCGCTGCCAGCCGCAGARCAGCTAAGCAAGCCCCAGCCCGGTGGGCCGGGGGGGTTTAATCGTGGCTGGCTGGCCTAAGGCTGAGCTTGACTTTGGGATCGGCCCAGACGAGGGCGGATTGTGGTCAGCGGCACGTCAGCTAACTCCATTTTTAATTATGTTCAAACGTCTTCATGTGTTGTAATGAAGARCAGTGCCTCAGGTGATGAGTGCTGCAGAATATCTCCAGGTAGGATAGGTACTTCGGAGCTAGCTATACTTTTTTAAATCTCATTGATTTTTTTTTTTTATGTTGTTTCTCTGTCCTTTTTCTAAATTGTTTTATCCAAAGGATTTTGGCAGTTGAAGTTAGGCACCYGGCTGCCTGCTCTTGTAGGCGCTCACCTATGGGACACTTTACGTTAACCTATATTTGCGAGTCTGTGGCCGGAGAGGAGCTGCTGATGGGAGCTAAGGGACACAAGCCTCTTGTCAGGAGTTTTACATCATTTACGCACAGGTCTGCCGCGCCGCATGGAAAACGTTTAGCGGTCTCCAAATCAAAGTCATCACCAAACGGTCAGCTCTTTGACAGTCGGTGGAACAAAGCCMTCACGATTTTTAAGCCGTCAGAGTAAAATTTTATTAAGTTTCTCCTCCTCCCCCTCTGCTCCTAGTCCCCGCATTGATTTCTGCTGTTGGGAAGGATGCAGACGCGAGGAGACTTGCCTCGGGATGCTCCGCGACAGCCACGAGGCGYGGGGGGAGCCGGATGTTGCCACTGCAAAACCATTTTCTTTCATTGCTTGGCATCTGGGTCTGGGAGCTGCTTTGCACTGRCGGCGAGTGATACGCTCCAAGCACAGCCAAAGAGATCAACCATTCTGTCGGATTGCATTTAGCTCAGCTGCTTAAAATTGCTCTGCTACTAAATGTACATTAAAATGTGCTATAAATGCATCCTAAACCTTTAGAGGCATTGTTGCTGAGCTGTACATCATCCCCATGTAGTGCCACTGGCTCGCTGGAGGATGAGGATGGATTGGGCCCTTTATGATAAAGCAATATCAAGAGCGAATGTTTCTTTTAAGGCTGGACAGGCTGCTTGAAGTGGGTACGATATATCCTGTTTAGTGCCTTTTATCGTATGTGAAACATTTGGCTGGCATGGGCGGGATTTTTCCTCTGAACGAGCATTATTTATAATGCTCAGACTTGACATTAAGGAAGCATTTCTTTACCCAGAGGGTGGTCAAACCCTGGAACAGGCTTCCCGGAGAGGCGGTCGATGCSCCAAGCCTGGCAGTRTTTAAGGGGCATTTGGACAATGCCCTTAACAACASGCTTTAACTTTTGGGCAGCCCTGAAGTGGTCAGGCAGTTGGACTAGGTGATCGTTGTAGGTCCCTTCCAACTGAAAATATTCTAATTCTAGTCTAATTCTATTCTAATTCTGTTCTATTCTAATTCTATTCTAATTCTAATTCTATTCTAATTCTAATTCTATTCTAATTCTAATTCTATTCTAATTCTAATTCTATTCTAATTCTAATTCTATTCTAATTCTGCTCTATTGTAATTCTATTCTATTCATAATTATCCCTTATCTTGCCCATGAATTTTAAAACTGCCAAAGAAAGCAGCAGGGCATGCAATGATCTGGGCCCGGGGTAGAGGAGCCGTCTCCCATCCCACTGACGGGGCTGATGGGGAGCCCCTCCGTGCCTCCCCCCTGGCCCCGAGGGTGAGGTTCGCAAAGCATCCATCCATCCTTCGGCTCCGCTCGTGTCAGATGCCGAGTGCCTTTCATGGCTACGGTCTTGCTGGGAGCGGAGCCCGTTCTGGAGCCGAAGCACAGCAGTTGTCCAACCTGTTGGTAGGAGCGGTTATCCCATTTTACAGACAGAAAGACTGAGACCTGAAACGCTGTTTCCAAGTGTGAAATACTGACAAAGTTACGGAGCGATGAGACACGTAATGGAACGGTTCTTCTGGCGGTAGAGTTTATTTTGGGAAAAACGGAGGTGATTTAGCTGGTAAGTTATACTGTCAAAGAAACTGCCCCTTCAGTACCGTTCACCAAAACACACCTTCCAGCGGGGACGGTGAGTCAATAAGGATGCAAAAGCCACGAGAGCTCAGCAGCAATGACAGCCRAATAATAAGTTTTAAGTGCTTTCTCGGGCTAACCCTGTGCACAAGGCTGCCCTGTGATATTTCTGCCTGGCATTTCGTGGCAAGGATGGAGGAACAGCGGGGTAATTAAGCCGGATTTTAACATGGTATTTGCAAAGTGTGAAAAACAGAGTAATTTATTTAATTAGCTAATATTTGTAAAGCACTGTGGAGACAGAAGCTCTCAGATATGCATGAGCGTTGTGGCTGTAGGAAAAGGTGAGCTGTGAACTGGAAATTGAGATTGGATTCCTCATGAAGGAATTGATATCACATAAGTAGTTTCGAAAGAACCAAAAAGTAAAATCAAAATGACTGTCACCGCAGTTTAGAGATATGTCCTCTAGAAACAATRTATGTAACCTTTAAATATATTACTTATGGAGAAGACCACAGAGAAGGAGCTCTTTAACCTTTAAATCTATTACTTACAGGGAAGGATAGAAACAAGCATTGAGCTTAACCTTTAAAAGGCAAAAATTTGCTGAAACTTGTAGATCAATACCTTCTGATTCTCGCTTTTAATTATACACATTTCTGAGACCAAAACTGTTTGTGGGTCGTTCTCTTGGAAAATATCCCTTGAACTAATCCTGCTGCAAGATGTATTGTTATCAGGAAAGCATTATAAATGTGCACTTCAAAATACTTGCATCACACAAGTGCGGAGAGCTATTTATCTTGAGTAGTACGATGACTTTTTTTGTTGTCCACCTCCGACGCCTCACTGCTGAGTACGTATAAACTCTCAAAGGTTATGGTGTCAAAACTGGACAGATTCATTATGTTATGGGATTTGATTAAACCTTGTTCAAGGTGATGAATGTTCTGGCCACCTTTCCATTTAAGATAAATTTAGAGATACTATTAAGCCACTTAATGCACCCAGGCAACACGCAGAGTAGGAGCTTTGGGCAGTTATTTCTTAATGATAAAGACTCGGTAGCTTCTGAACAGTGTAGCACGAGAGGTTTACCCAGAGACCAATAAAGCAAATTAATGAGCTATGACACTGATTAGTAGAGCTATATGTTCCTGGGTATCTCTGARAGAAACAATAAAAAGACTGGGGAAGGAGAAGGACAAGGTCAGGAGGAACGGGCAGGGGAGCAGCTAGCGCCCGCTGCTCTGCCCCTCTCCCTCCGACCCAAAGCCAAAATGCTGGGCTAAATGCTGGGATTTTATTTTCCATCCTCAGGACAACGTGATTTCTGCGTGTCTTTGGGACTAAGCAAAGCTACCGGGTTAAAGTACCGATATCCCTTCTTAACGTGAGCAGCGTGGAAAGCTTCTGAGTCAAACTTCACCGATCACAAAGGGATATAAACGGCAGCAAAAATATTCAACCTGCTGACCCTGGGAAGTGATTGTRACTGCTCTACCTAGAAGCTTAATATCAGGAAAATATTATTAAAATTGTTATCTAGCATGCCTCTGGGCGGCTGTCCCTGGCGCAGCGATGTGCCGTACCGCAGGGCAGCCGGAGGTGATGCTGAACCAGCAGTTTGACAGCTTCTGGTGTTTCCCGCTGGACCCCCAGCCATCACAGTTCCCGGTATTATTTTGGTAATTTTTTACACTTCCTCACGTGCAACTTTTGAATCTTTTCCTGTGTTCTGGGAGGAGGCTGTTTGGATACATTCTATGTTTACTAAAAGCGCATAGTATCTTTATATTGCATTTTATGGTTTTATATTTTAATTTTACATCTATGGATTAGACGTAGGTAAGAGCCATGCTATCAAGAAGGCACTAAATACTAAAAACCAAACAGATATACCCCTGGAGAATAGATTTCACTTGGTTTAGGATGTTGCCAA
The DNA here is from genome assembly GCA_030449065.1 of Oceanodroma leucorhoa. Taxonomy (NCBI): domain Eukaryota; kingdom Metazoa; phylum Chordata; class Aves; order Procellariiformes; genus Oceanodroma; species Oceanodroma leucorhoa. Next base: position 7,987,680 of record JASVER010000035.1, read on the forward strand.
ACAGTCATTTTCACCCGCGGGCATTGCAGTACCGTGACCGTGCGCTTGGCCATCACGGGCTCCATCCAAAGCGAAAAGAGAGAGGGTGTTTGATGCCCATTGAACTGGGAAAGCTGTCTGCTTGGTGTTTCTATCGGGGAAAAAATATTTCTGACCTGCAGTATTTCCTTTGAGCAACTGAATGATGGTTTTCTTCAAAATCCAGTATTCACACGGTCAGTAAAACGCCAGCCTTGAGCAGGGCTCTCCCATTTCTTGCCGTGGTCAAAACCTCCGAGTGCCCTCAGCCGGTTACTGCTTGGGCTGGAAAGAAGGAGCAGAAGAAAAGATACTTTAGAAAACTGCTGAGACACTGAAGAGTTTTTCTGGTGCTGTGGCCGCCCTTCGGTCTGTCCCGTGGCGRTCTGTCTGTCTCACGCTCTGCCAGGGGCGTGCAGTTGCCGGCTCCGGCTCTGCCTTCTGCTTCGCCCAGGCACGGAAGGATTCAGATCCTCCCGCAGAAAACCTTGGCTTCTGTGAGGGTCTTTGTGTCATCAGAAGTTCCTCCAAACCCGTGAGCAGGTTGGCACAAACGCCTCCGTCCCTGCCAGGAGACGCGTTTGGATGCTGCACATCATTCGGTTGTTGTAATATTTACTTTTGCTCCCTTAAGAGATCCTTATCCTTTTGCAATTAGGCAGTTAGACTGACAAAATACTTTATAATCATAACAACCAAAGCAGTGCAAATCTGTTCCTAAATATATTTCTCCTTCATTTGATGTGTTGTGGTAAACAGTTTATTCATTTATAAATACGTTCCTTGAAAATTACCGGCATAACATTAGTCCCGATAAGCACAACATTGTTTTTAATATCAGACAAAGYGCCTGAACTCAGCAGAGCTGCCTCTCTTCCCAGCAAAAAAAAATATAAAACCAATATAAAGAAGCTTTTAGTTGAGAACTGGGAGCTGGTAGGTCTGTGTTTTAATCCCAGCTGGTTTAGGAGAAAAGGTTTAATTCTGTGGGTTTGTTCCATCTGTCTGTGGCAGTGCCCTATTTTCTCTTTCCAAAATTTGGAGCTTGATAAAGTCCTTTTGCATCTGGGAAGTTACGTAAGCATCTTCAAAATATTTTTGTCCGTGCTAGTTTTCTGACCCCCCCGTTACAATTTGGCCTCGAATTAGCGATTTCAGCRTCTTCCAGAATTGCATTGCTCTTTCAAAGTGCTCCTTCTGTCTCGGAGCAAAATGTTATTTATATTATTTGCCGCGATCTGGCGAGCGGCTTGCTCTTCCCGGTGCATCCGTGCGGTGCGCACCGTGCTTTCGCGCCGKTTCAGGGCCACAGCGTTTGAGCACGGACGTTATCTGGTAGAAACCAGGCTCTAAATGTAGCCATCCAAGTTGGCACCATCAAAATGCTTCCATGCTTGCCCCGTAAGAAGCAGACATCGTGTTAGGTGACCGACAGAATTACCATCAGTCTATATATTGTGTGGAAGGGAATCATGGAGAAACGGGTTTTGTTCAGGTTTCTTGAATGAGTTGGAGGAAACGACAAATTTTTCCTCGTATGTGAGCAGGCAGGAAGACAAATTACTCACTGTAAATAATTCACTCATCTCTGATTCTGGTTCGCTCTGTTTTAATTTTGCAATGCTGACAGATTTTATTCCACATTGCTTTCTCTGGTTTCCTTTGTTATTTAGTCCTCTGTGCTCTAATGCCGTCTCTGTAATTGTTTTGACTAGGGAACATCTTGCAATTAAAAGAAAAAAAGAACAGCAGGGTTGTAAAAGAGAGTAGCACTCCTGAAGAGACAAATAAGACCGAGCATCCAAACACAGGCAAGGCCAAATGGAAACGACATACCAGAATACAACCACGACGGGGTTGCTTTTGGCATCCAATGTTGCTCCAGCCTCCTGCCTTGGAGTTGTGGATTTTTAGGTCCGAAGGGCTGTGCTGAACCCTTTGAGCTATAACACCAGCGTAATCACAGAGCCCTGGTACGGACGGCAGCCCCGCGAGCTGCTCGGTGCCGGCGGCACGCTCGCTAACCTGGGGCCGGTCCCATTTTTTAAATTCATCAAGGGTGTGCCCGCTTCGGGAGCAAAGGGAAATTAATGAAAGCTGTAAGGTTAATGGACAGAAATTAAAGGGCGTTAAACCCCCATACGGATGCTCTCGGGTGTAAAGTTGTGGTTTCAGTGAAGCGTGAGCCTCCTTGAAACACCGGCAAATGAAGGCCAATTTTTTTCTGAAGGAGGGCATCCACGCCGGAGTTTGATGCTCTTTARTTTACGGGTGTTAAGTTCACTCTTTAAAATAATTCCTTTTACTTTCTTCTGTCGTCAAACCATAGAAAAGCAGCCTACGGTTGCTACAGTGGTCTCCCCTTTCATAAATAGATTTTCATCCTCCAGGCGCTAGAATGGGGGAACGACATTTTTCGTGGTGATGTTCAGCCCCACGAAGTAGGACCAAACTCTCCCCCTCAGCTCCACGYTCTTCCCATCCCCGACCGGCTGATGGGCAATAACAGTTTGCAGTCGTGTCTGTACGCTGTCGCTTTTATTATTATTATTTCCGTGTTAGAAGGTCCCTGAGCACTGCTGCCTGTCTTCAGCATCTCATCCTGCAGCTGACACCACCCCAAAGGCTGCCAAGAGCTGCCTCCCCGCAGCTCTTTAGTACTGAATGTCAGCAGAGCTTGAGAGCCTGACGCTTTCCCAGCATCAYGGATATTATTCTCCGCTCACTCGTACGCCAGTTCAATCAATTGCCGTGAACAAATAAACATAGCGAGAAATTATTGATAATATTTCAGCTGTAGTATAGATCTCCTTCAGCTGGTTTAGAGTGCAGGGCTTCCCTTTCATCCCCGTGTCCCTAAGCACCTCTTCTGCATGTTTCCTTTTAACAGCCAGCCGGGGCTGACTCGCCCTACCTTCATATGCCACTTTTATATTTGGCTCTCTGGGGGTTTTTTAAGGGCATAACGTGCAAATTAATGTGATTTTTTTAATAATCACATCTATTTATGTAGATTTCTTTGGCTGAAGTCCGGTAAGTAAAATTGGTGGCCTTGAATAACCTTCTTTAAAAAAAAAATAAAATGCAGTCTTACTCAATGAGACTGGTTTGTGCGCGAAATTCCTATAATCTTCTAAAATTGTTATTCATAGGAAGGACTCCTGAATTATTTCCATTTGATCATGTAATCTAGCAGCCGACCTTTGATGAACTCCCGTAAAAGGGCCATGTTTCCCATCTGGAACTCGGCACCTCCCTTGGAATGGATGTGCAGAAGGTGGGCATCTCTGCCGAGGGGCAGCTCGGGGACGGGCTGGTCCCTGCAGCAACCCCGTTCCCTCTTCTGCAGCGGTGAGCGCCTGGGGGTCGGGGTGCAGGGATGCTCCTTGAGCTGCTGCGCTTGCGGGTTTTAGTGGAGAAAGAGTTTTAGTGGAGAAAGAGAAGGATGAGGGGGGGGGAAAGGAAATCTTCATTTGCATTATCCACACGATTTCTATCTTGATGGCAACGTTGGTTTTAAAGTTTTAATAAATAATAAGTAAGTAATAAAAAGCCTGTGAGGGAATGCTGTGTGGCTGGGGCAAGAGGGAGGGTCAGGTTGGGCAGCATTCAGGACCTCAGGAGATGCGCTCGGTCTTATTGCAACCTTTCAATACTTCAAGGGCGCTTAGAAGAAAGATGGGGACAGACTTTTTGGCAGGGCCTGTAGCGACAGGACAAGGGGGAATGGTTTTAAACTAGAAGAGGGGAGATTTAGGCTGGATAGAAGGAAGAAATTTTTTACGATGAGGGTGGTGAAACCCTGGCAGAGGTTGCCCAGAGAGGTGGTAGATGCCCCATCCCTGGAACCATTCAAGGTCAGGTTGGACGGGGCTCTGAGCAACCTGCTGTAGTTGAAGATGTCCCTGCCCATGGCCGGGGGGTTGAACTAGATGGCCTTCAAAGGTCCCTCCCAACCCAAACCATTCGATGATTCTGTGATTCTATGATTCTTTGAGAGCGGGGACTGCACTTGCCTTTCACGATGCAGCAGCATGCAACAACCGGGAGACCAGATTGAAGCAAATCGGTCCAAGCAGCGGGATGATGGGCCGCGCGACATTTGGCTGATAACTGTGGTAAATCGGGAGCGAAGGCATTCCTCCAGCCCCGCGCTGCGGGTACCGTTTCAGCTGTCTGCCGCGGTCACGGGCGCGCGCACGGCGTCTCCGGGCAGATAGCAAACGCGGTGAAACAAATTGGCGCAATTTGCCACTTTATTTCTGAAGGGATGACTGGAATATAAAACACACAAACTGGAATAATGATCCTGTATGGGGAGCGAGGGTAGAGATGGCTGTCGAAGCAGCTTTCTCGAGGCTACAGTCTGACTTGTGGTGGATGATTAGCTGCAAAAATGTGAACAACGGGAGAGATTTTCCGCAGTATAAAACAAGTTTCCTCTTCGGACGTATCTACGTGTATATTAGAGCAGCGCGGTGGTTGAAGCGCAAAGGAGAGAAAGCTCTGCTGGAAGAACACGCCGGCTTGGTGGGGAAAAATAACCGAGTAGTAACAATTAACTTCCATAAAGTGTTTCTCATCTTCAGAGTGCTTAACAAACACGAACTAATTAATCCCTGCAGTTCTCTCATGGGATGTTAGCATGGTTTCATGCATGGGAAGCAATTAGCTTTGGAAAAGTGCTGCCTCAACACTGAACCCCTTTAGGAGGACGATGCTGTCTGCTTCTGCAGACACCAGTCAAGGCCTAACGAGGCGGTGGTCGATGGCTGCCATCCAGCTGCCGGTCTCAGAGGGCTGACTTTTAAGGAARAGCAAGAAAAACTTTTTGATTTGCTTCCCTAGCCCAAAGCTGTCTACGCTGCTGAGCACCCCCCTCAAGGCACATGCACRCTATGTGTGCATGCAGCTCTGCTGCAGGGGAAGTAAACATGAGYTCGAATAATCAAAGACAAAGTGTGGGACGTGACTTCACGGTGCAACCTTAATTGAGTCCCTCTGCACGTGTCTTAGGACACAGAGGTTCAGCCTGTTCATACGTTTTCCCGTGGACGCCTGCCCCGTGCTTGGTGCAGAGCCTGCCATCGGGGTTTGGAAACCTCTGTACCCACGTTTGCCAGCGACCATCAAATATCACCCTTTGCTCAGTCATGCACAAACGTGCATAAATAAATGGAGCMAGAACGATGTGATAATACCTTAAAAAGTCAAATTGTCCATCCCTGATGCAATGGCTTAGACTTTCCTCCTGCTGCCACATCTCTTTGAGATATATTAATCTAAGGGTGGATTGCTAGTTACCTCCGCATCTTGCAAGGCTGTGGTCAGCTCGTGTGGAGGTGGTTGATCACTTCGAGTTTCCTTACATGTGGACAGCAGGAACCCTTGCAGAGTTTGACCCTGTGGTTAGGAGCCGGTTTTATTCCTGCCCCTGGTTTTGTACTGGGCTGGTCGATCTTTCAGATGTGACTACAGCAGTTGCTGCTTCATTTTCCGGTGACCGGCTTGGGCTGGGATGCTCTCATTTTCAGGTATTGAGCAAACACAATTGCAAAGTCAACACAAATGGTGATTTGAATAAACAGAGGACTCCAATACAGCTAAAATTGGAGTAAAATTGTTAAAGAATTGCGTAGTAAGCATCATAGAGCACCCTGAAGTAGTGGAGCTTCATCTTTCCCAGTCAAATGAAAGAAAGGGGTAATGTCATCCTTTCCRCAGAAGTGCTGTGAAAATAAACTCGCAAACGAACATCTGAGTTAAATCCATTAGTGTTTGCAAAGTGCTTATGCTATAAAAATCCCAGGAGGAACATAGTAACTCTATCTCCTGACCAGGACTGAAAAGAAAGTTGAGTGAGTAGAGTGAAAGCAAACAAACGAGTATCTTTTAGTTCAACAAGTCAGATTCTGTGCAACGAGTGAGGCAAGGGTCGGAAGCAGCTGAAGTCTGGGTAMGCGGGACTCGGGAAGGCCGCCTGACTTCGCAGGGCGATGACATTTCRGTATGCTTTTTACAAAGGTTTCCTAGCTTGTTGAGAAAAGAAATGGGGAAAAAAAAAAAAACCTCCATGTGGGTATCACATGCTAAAATTTGTGTTCTGGAAACAGGGTGAAAGTTTTTAGCCCCATTCTGCAGATCGCAGCTGTTTCAGCTAATAACAGCCACCTTGCTTGGAGCAGAAGTCAACTGTGACACAATCAGCATCCAACCTGCTCCAGGGTGAGTGCCTGGGGTCCTTTCTCACCGTGGCCCAGAGCAGAGGTCGGGCACGAATACATTCCATGTGGCTGAAATCTCATGCAAAACAAATATGCGTGCATATTTTGCTGGTCAACAGCCAGCTGAACATGAGCCGGCATGTGCCCAGGTGGCCAAGAAGGCCAACGGCATCCTGGCCTRTGTCAGGAATAGTGTGGCCAGCAGGAGCAGGGAGGTGATGGTGCCCCTGTACTCGGCACTGGTGAGGCCGCACCTCGAATCCTGTGTTCAGTTTTGGGCCCCTCACTMCAAGAAGGACCTTGAGGTGCTGGAGCGTGTCCAGAGAAGGGCGACGAGGCTGGTGAAGGGTCTGGAGCACAGGTCTGATGAGGAGCGGCTGAGGGAGCTGGGGTTGTTTAGCCTGGAGAAGAGGAGGCTGAGGGGAGACCTTCTCGCTCTCTACAACTACCTGAAAGGAGGCTGTAGAGAGGCGGGTGTTGGTCTCTTCTCCCAAGTAACAAGCGATAGGACGAGAGGAAATGGCCTCAAGTTGCGCCAGGGGAGGTTTAGATTGGACATTAGGAAAGATTTCTTCACCGAAAGGGTAGTCAGGCACTGGAACAGGCTGCCCAGGGAAGTGGTGGAGTCACCAATACTGGAGACATTCAAAAAATGTGTGGATGTGGCGCTTCGGGACGTGGTTTAGTGGGCATGGGTGCTGGGTTGACGGTTGGACTCGATGATCTTAAAGGTCTTTTCCAACCTTAATGATTCTATTCTATTCTATATATATGTGTGTATATATATATGTGGTTGTAACTTCCACCAGAATTATAAATGGGCTGGGTGGTTTTTGAAGATTTCTCGGTTGGCAAAAACATTCGCTGGCTTTCCATCCAGCGTGGATGAAGCTGGGTGGGAACAACAAAGGCACATCCCCAGGACAAACACAACGTCCTGCAGYGTTTCCAGGTGCTGCTCGCAGGACCTTCAGATGGGGAGTGAAAAAACCCCTCATAGCAGAATATCTGTATATTTTTAACTAGAACAAAGTAACATTTTCTGTACTTCRGTCTTCGAAGCAGTTGAAATTTTTAATTGAAATTTTCTGGAGCAGTTCAGCCTGAGGCAGTTCTCTTCACCAGTAATGAAGGTAATTCAGTCCTACAGGTTTCACCTGCTTCAAAATTCGCTGTCACAGAGGTTTCACTGCCTTGTCTAAGGGAGTCATTACTCCTCCAGTTATTGCATCATCAAACAGATTTCTTTTAATCTAGGAAAGTCACATTTTTCTGCTTGCTGTCTCTTTCTTTACCTTCCATTTGAACATTGCTGCTCCCCTCCAATATCCTGGAACAAACTTGGGTAAGTCTTATGCATATTTATAAGTTTATTTTCAGCACGGATGTTCTGCAGCTCCTCTTAGGTGTTAATTATATTCAGCATCTCTACAGAAGTTCTCAGAAGTTTCCAGCTGTTTAAAAACCTTGTCAGAGCTACTATGTGCCGCAGTACAGCGCAGAGCCTAAATATGCTTTCGGTGTTGTAAAAGAGAGTCACAGCATCATTGCACTGAAGTACCAACATAACATTTCCTGTTTATTATTTGCCATAAAGAGGAACAGAACCCAAACTAGAGTGAGAGCCCAGCAAAAAAAAAAAAAAAAAAGGGAGTTTCCCAAAGCAGCTGCTGTGCTGAAAAATATATTAGAAAAATGTGATTTTCTAAGTTATTGGTCAGGGCTATCTGTACTTCCCAGGTAAAGATTAACGCTGCCTGAAAATGAATAGACGTGCAGTGTCTTTTGTTCCTATTTATTTTTTGAGACGGGGTTGGTGTAACGAAGCATGCTGGAGGCAGTAAAGAGGTACTTCGTTTGCCACCCTGTGCCGCTCCATGCCGTGCTAAGGGCTGGGAATACCGCACGGGCACGGAGGGGCCCGTCGCTGCAGCTGATGGTGCCAGGCCAGCTTTCACCCTACTCGTCATTTCAGCTTAATAAGTTTTTAGAATTAATTGAGAATCAAGATCAATTGTAGGAAGCAAATCTCTTGGATACGGGGAGAATATTTTCTTTCAGGCACAAGAGAATTAAGTTGACTCAGTCAAATATGGGGACTTGTAACCCCAGGACTGGTCAGAAGCTGATGAATAAGTTAGGAATTTTCTTCCTTTAGATTTTCTCCAAAGTCCTCCCAGGACATTGGGAGAGCTTCCCTGGCTTCAGCAAGCACCGCTTGCCCCCCATGGATCACTGCAGCAATTGCTGCCGGTTTCAGTGTTTCACTGTGTGCAAATACCCTTTGTTTGGCCACCAAGGCAGAACGATACTCATGTGGACCTAAAAATTTGGGAAGGTTTAGAAATTGTAACATTTTCGCTATTGAAAGATGTCAGTCTTGCTGACAGAAGGAGCATTGTTTCTAGAAAGGTGTCTTTAGTAAAGCCTTTGGCACT
>JASVER010000035.1:7997029-8200088 GCA_030449065.1 Oceanodroma leucorhoa
AGGACCTTGAGGTGCTGGAGCGTGTCCAGAGAAGGGCGACGAGGCTGGTGAAGGGTCTGGAGCACAGGTCTGATGRGGAGCGGCTGAGGGAGCTGGGGGTGTTTAGCCTGGAGAAGAGGAGGCTGAGGGGAGACCTTATCACTCTCTACAACTACCTGAAAGGAGGCTGTAGAGAGGTGGGTGTTGGTCTCTTCTCCCAAGTAACAAGTGATAGGACAAGAGGAAATGGCCTCRAGTTGCACCAGGGGAGGTTTAGATTGGACATTAGGAACAATTTTTTCACGGAAAGGGTAGTCAGGCATTGGAACAGGCTGCCCAGGGAAGTGGTGGAGTCACCATCCCTGGAGACATTCAAAAAACATGTAGACATGGTTTAGTGGGCATGGTGGTGTTGGGTTGACGGTTGGGACTCGATGATCTTAAAGGTCTTTCCCAACCTTAATGATTCTATGATTCTATGATTCCAGAAATACTGCTTTGGTGAAGGGTACTTTAATGGAAATCCCTTACTTTTGCATCCTTAAAGGTAGCCAGCAGTTGGTGTAAACCAGGATGCCTCTGATCAAAGGGGCAGTTACGGTTTCATTTATAGGTTTGGATTTGAAAGGGCTGAGGGGGAAGGCTGTCTCCAGCAGCTTGTAATGACTGGTGGCAGCCTGGATTTATACACCCCCAAGAGAACCGGAGCTCGTGCACTGCTTGGCCTGAAAGGGTTAAAAAAAAGGGCTTTTTAGAAAAAACTTAAATGACTCTTCCTTGGAATTATGAAAATCTTATTTATTTTTTTTTTTTTTAACAAAATTCCACTGCCCATGGCGTTTGGCTCTGCGGATGCTCTGCAACGCCAGCCCGGCGCACGGGGAGCGGCGAGCAGGGTTTATAAAGGCAGCGCTGGTTTATTCCTCCCAGCATTTTCTCATTTCCTGTTTGTTTTGAAAGATGTTATCTGAGCCTCTTATTGAATGTATTGCTAATTACATTAAAAAAGTAAAACTGTATTAATGCAGCCAAATTCAATGAAGACTGACAGGCATGTTGCTTCTGAGGAACCGTGATTTAATCAGTCCAGCAAGCAATTTGCCCAGTGCAGAGTTGGTTAGCTGCTGTTATTCAGTGGAGAGTACCTTTGAAAAAATGCTCATTAATTTCTTTTGACTGAGCTCAATATTTTATGATTTTTGCATCCAAACTCTGGCAGTTGGGATGGTTTGATTGACATCCAGCTAAAAAATTATTTGAGATAAGAAAAAACTGGTACCGAAATAAAAGCCAGAAACCGTATTTCATTTAGGGGACGTTCCGTTCAAAACGGATTTTTGCACATCTCCGTGCTCCCCGAACCTCTTTAGATCTGGGAGTGAATGTACCCTGTTTGCAAGGGTTAGACGGGAGGATCCGCGGCGAGCCGGCGTACCGCGGGGAGAGGGTGGCACAGCGCGAATATGTATTCCCGACGCTAACTCCTGTGCTATAGCACTTGCAAATTCCTGCTTTTTTTTCCCATTCGTATCAGGAGATGAAGCATACGGAGCGAGCTCAGCCTAAATGATGTGTCCTTTCAAATAACTGGCTGCATACTGCCGCCTGAGTGTTTATTACGAACAGCTATTTCTTCGCTCATTAGGACAAGGCTCTTTTGCTCCAGCGAAACACAATAAAATGAGCCATCAGAAATTTGGGAATGGCTTGTCATAAAGGTTTACCGAGTCAGGATCCTGCTGTATGATCGAATAAACACAGAAGTAATTCATTCTGGGGCTCGGTCTGAGCTCTCGTGGTTCAAGATGTGAGATAATTTGGGTGTCTATCTTCCTTTGATTTCCGATGGCTTGTAATGAGTCATAAGGTTTCTGCAGCGTTGGCAGAGTTTTTTAATTGGATTTTATTTTTATTATATTATTTAGTATATAAAAAAAAAGAGACAGTAAGTGCCTGTGCTTCCCTCATTTTCTTTAGCATTTCTTAACATCATATTTTAATTGCCTTTTATGCAGAGATACACACTGGCAATATGTTCTTTTATCATCCTCAAATATATTGGCCTGGTGCCATTTATAAAAGAAAATTTCTCTTCTGCAGTTTGACAGTAGAGTGTACAGATTTATACGATTTTTGACATTTTCCATAATTATTTTTTTTATTACTGTAAAGAAGAATGCATGCAAAATTAAAAAAATAAAAGCTGCTCCATAATGGTGAAATTCCTCCTGTCCTTCAGGATGGGAATATCATTGTTAGAGGCACTTAGGAGTGTTTGATACCATTTACCCTGCATGTTCTCTTTTGTCTCCAGTTCCTTACATGTAATTTATTTGCTTAAAAGCACATACGATGCAAGGTCATGAGATAACGCCAAACTGTTTTGTTTTCTTGCCCGTGTCATCAGCAATTAATAGCAAATGGTATGGTAATATAAGAGAAAATTATTTTAGAAATGCCTTCAATGCTGGCAATCCTCATCTCATGCGAACGCTGAACGCTCTTGAGATGCCATATACAACAAACTGCTGAGCAGAAGGTACCSGTCTGTTAAGCAGGACATCGCGTGTGTCATGCACACCTTTCCAGGGATGGACAGGCGTATTTATTGATCTAAGTTTCCATTTCTCCAAGACTGGGGTGCTCATAGAAGCAGACAAAATTATTTTAGCGATAAAAGCCGTTGGGGAGGGACGGGTGGATGCAGAGATGCAGCGTGTCATTAATGTCGACAGCTCTGAATGGGCAAGACAGTTGAAACCCCTCTGTTACTCCTTATTTTCCCTAAAACTAGTGGATTTACAAAGCAAATCTCTGCTGTCGAAATCTGAGTGGGTGCACCCTGCCAAAGCCTGGGGGAACTAACCACAGCAGCGAGCCTGGCGTCGCAGGTGAATTTATCAGCGTTGCTAAACGACAGCGGAGGATGGCTGTGTACTTCGTAACGCTTAATGGGAATTGTTTCGTCTACCCTTCTTCAAAAATATTTGGCGCATCTTGGAAAAGAGAATGATCCAGGGAGCCGTGGGTCTTGGCAGGCATCTCATACCTAATTACACGACTGCGGAGTAGTGTTGATACTCAAGTGTCTGCTTGAGTCGCAAAAAGAGCAAGGAGATGTTGGGTTCAGAAAGCTACGGACTGACAGGTTCAAGTTATTTGCAGAGAAGGAAGCGAGGACCGAAACGCAGGGCAGGACACGCGGCGAGTCGTTAGGCGACCAGGAGCGAACTTCGTTAGGCTGCAGCATCCAGGCTGGTGGGGACTGCCTGGGAGCTCTGATTTCCTAGGAAAAATAAGTGCAAGTGCGTGTGTAAAAGTGGGAGTTGTCCGCTTTATTTGTTAGTTTTGCTCTTTTCTGTGTTCCTTCCAATTAAAAGGAAAGAGCCCTGGAAGTCTGTTTGTAAAAAGCCTGTTAAAACTGCCATTTTTTTTCTAGAAATTTAATTAAGGGAATAAAAAAGGTCCAATCCTGGGAGGCAGATTGCTACGCCAAGGTTCAAGGTGGCTTTGGATGCCTTCTGCACACCCCAGCGCTTCCTCAGTGCTTGGTGATACAAATGGCCGGTACGAAATAAAACTGAAAAATGCAATACCTGAATAGAAAAGAAAAACAGAAGAACTTCCAATTTACCAGTTGCGTTGACTTCTCCCACAGCTCCAGTTCTCTGACTGAGCTCCTCGGGAGAGCGTTTCCTAAAGACGCTATAAAAACGGTTGAAATATCGAAGCAATAACGAGTCGTTGCATTAAATAACTGGCTCTTAGCTTGTAGCAACACCCAAGCCGACAGGCTGTGGTGAAAATAAAATTAGGACTCTGAAGCTTACAAAGACCCTGTTTTAACTATGCTCCTTTTTTTACAATTAAATTTGAATGCTTCTTCCCGTCACATTTTCAGCTGAGCTCTGAGCCGGGGGGGTTTGCAGGGCAGCCACAGCACATGGTTGCRCATGTACAACCATCCGACTGGGTGGCTTTACTCACCAAAAGTGGGTAATTCTTGAAAAATAGATCTGTGTTTGCAGAGACTTGTTCTTTGCTGTTTTATACATTGTTTTTCTTCAATTGATAAACTAAACAAGTTTAGGGGTGTTTAATATTTGGCAAAATTTTGATACATCGCATAGAATGAAGAGATGCCTAAACACAACTGAGAATGTGGGTTGCGAGGTGGGCTGAGTTCCTTCATAGCTCTTTTATTTGCCGGTGTTGCCATTCAGACTAAAGTTGGGACATTCCTATTGCATTTTTGGGTAATATTGGGCTCGGTAATTTAAGTATTATTTCTCTCTTACGTGTATTTGTACCTTCAGTCAGACACTATCAGCCTCCGATGGTTACGTGTTTTATCTTTGATAAGAGAAGTTAGTAGAATCTGTACGAAGACCTTCAGATACCTGGTAAGTTAAAAAGCAAGAAGCGAGTCAAAAAATGGCGCAAAGATGGAAAAATGGCAGATTAGCCCAAGACAATCGTCTGTACCCCGAAGAGGGCTGGTCCTGCAGCAGGGGCAGCTCAAGCGATGGCCTCGGTTGCCCGCTTTGTGTCAGGCCTGCCTTGGCTTGCCCTTGGATGGACAAAGTGGGAGGATGGGGTGGACGTGGCTCCTCGGTGGCACAGGGGGGTGACTCCGRCCCTTCGGCTGCGGGGTGCGCACCGGGGGCGGCCGCGGCTCCGCCTGCCCTCCCCTCCGTGGGTAGTATCACAACGCCATTAACTCCTTATCGATTTTGCGTTCAAGAAGAGAACTGTAATTACGGAGAGTTTCTATGCAGGGGTACGGGTCTTCTGTCCACTCACRGAAGCTGCATTTTGCATGTTTTATGTCTCTATTCCAGCCCGGTTCCTCTGCCAGGTTTTCTRCCCATGATTAAAAGTTATAGCTTTGTTCTGCTGGTACAGTAGAAAACACCGAGTAAAAATATTCTCTCATTCACCCTTGGCTGCACGTGTAAGTGTAACGAATGGCGCGTGTGCCCAGCTCACGGCTGGGGTCAGTGGTGACCTGACTCAGCTGCTGCTATTAATTTCAGAGAGATGGTGATAGCCACTGTCTTGGACTGGGGTGAAGGAGGCACGCTCCCCCCCTCGGTAATAAACTAATTGTCGTGTGGCTCTGCCTATAAGCTCAATAATTTTATTAGTTTTTCAGCACGGAGCAGAAGGCCAGAAATGAAACGACCGCATCTTGCAGTGCAATATGTGCCCGGGACAGTTAACGAAATAGGAACATTTCTCATAGTGAAACGATCGGAAAAGATTGGGCAGTGTCAGTAAAAAYGTGGCCATATTGGTTTATTGTCTTCGTGTATTTTCACTGTAGCATTTTAATTGCTAGTAGTCAAGATAATTTTTCCATTTATATTGACCTTTAAAAGAAGCGAATCATAATCTGCGGTAATACAAAAAAATTAGGAATAAACTCAGCGGGGAGATTTTTATTTGTCGTTTTGGTGATGAAGTTATCTGCTCGTCTGAACCTGGCTGTAACAGAGGATGAGGGAACGTGTATCTGAGGTTACCTGAGTGCGTGTAAGAGGGTCGTTTTCACGGTCRCGGTGAATCGGCAGATAACTTCTGGGTCAAGGTTTCCCCTACAAAACGACTGRGGTGAGAGTTGGAAGGAGTTGTTGCGTCCTCTGGTACCACGGCTAATGCGCCGCTAGTCCCAGCAGTCACTTTATGGGTTTGGTTCTTCTAGTTTCCTCTCCTCTACCCCTCTTCCCCCACCTCCCCTACGTACTGGTAAAGCATTTAAGTGCTGGTGTTTTCCCACCACGTTTGCTGCGGGACTGTTTGAGTGTCACTGCCATACGTCTCACTGGATATCGCTATCTTGTCTTTCCTGAAACACCCTAAATTTTCCCTTTCGATATTCTGCTGCTTCTAGTTATGCCCCTGGGTACCATTGTGAGCGATGCCTTGCCGCTGACATTTATAGTTTGTATACACTTTCTCTTCCYCCCAGTACTCGTGTGCCGAGTTCCCCGCGGAACAGGTTTTCATTAAAATGGCCAAGAAGAAAAACCCAACGTTACACTACTGCACGCGATTACTGCAGTTGCTGTTATTATTACCTGTATTAATGTGGTATGTATGCACTCCAGACACGCACAGAAACAGGCTCAAGACCTCACYGTGCTAGACAACGTGACAAAACAACACAATAACAGCCTTTGCCCCAAAATTAGAGTCAGAGGGACTTCTGGGAGTTAAGAATACCTTTCTGCATGGCTGCTGTTAAGATATTTGCAAATAAGCACACATTTTAGTTCGCTAATAATTACTGCCGCAGTCATTCTCTGCCTTCTGTCTGATTTACTACTTCCCAGCCTTTCCATATCTTGAATAATACACAATATTATACGCCGTCTTCTGTTTTAGAGCTCAGTAAATAGCATCACCAGTGCTTCAACTTTACATACAGTCTCCAGCTCGTGGGCAAGTTGGTTCACGGAGGGAAACACCATGGGGTGCGTGCAGCATTCTGGTGAAAGAAACTACGATTTTGGTGCCAGAGGGGATGGATCGGAAGGGCATCCGTGCCTCCCAGGCACCAGGAGTTGAGGCCAAGTTGTTGAAGCCAAGCCTCCTCCTGAGTGCCCTCTGGAGTGCTAATCAGAGGTTCTGCCCAAGGTTTTAGACATGACAAAACCCACCGTTTTCTGACGATGCTGGTAGAGAGCCTGTGAGCCAACAGCTCGTACAGGGAGCTGCGGGCAGAAGCCGTGGTTCGTGATGCTGCAGCGGATGGGCTACCACGGGATCCTGGGAGGGGAGCGCGGCTTCCTCCGTGTCGACGCTCACGGCATATGCCTCAGGTAAAGTGTWGTCTCAGACCAGGACAAGCCACCGCTGCCGCGATGAGGTCAGCTGCAAAGGTCACTGGCACCTGCTGTTGCTGTTTGTGCTACATGACCCATCTCAAGATGCTACCCATCTGGCCTAAAATACGGATCATCGTTTGGACTTCCAGTTTCCAAAATCTGGTTTTAACCTTGACTCCCGGCTTAGACCAAATCCTCCAGTTATGGGGAGGGAACCCCTGAAACACCTCTGAAAGTGCTATTGCCATATGTGTCTTGGCTTGTCAAATCCAACAACATGCAAATTGAGTTATTTCCATAGTGGCTTGGCAATATTTCAAGAGACGGTGCTCTAACAGCACCTCTGTTAGAGATGCTTGAACCTTGAGGAGATTTGTTTCCTTTGGAGAAGATTCCTTTCTGTTTCAGCCACAGAAATAACTGTTTCCAAGTAATGAAAAGGAGGTACCTGGAGCTCAGGTTCCCCTGTGAGAAGTGCTGTAGCAGCCTCGTTGTTTTGGCCTGGCCGAAAGCTCCTGCTGTATCCGTAAAAACTGGTTTCTTCTTGAACACAGGCAACTAAAAGAAGCACCTGAGAGGTCTCTAAGGTAAATTTATCCAGGAACAAGATTTATATTAAGAACTATCTGTAGCTTTCTTCAAGRTGATTACTGGGGGAAAGTGAAAAAGGAAACTTTATTTCCTACTCGTTTGAAGTTTTGGAACATATAGGCAAGATTCACAGAGTTCATTTTGAAAAGAAAAATCAGGTTTATCTTAAAAATGTGAGATGGATGGATGGATGGATGGATGGATGGATGGATGGATGGATGGATGGATTCCCACGCAGATGGAGGCAGCATAGGAGGCCTCGGTGTGACTTGTCTACCCGGGGCAGAGCGTGATGCTGAAGCAGGGAGCCGCGAGGCCGCCGGAGCATCCTGCTTGCCTCAATTATTGCACTTTATTTCTCCTGGTGCCCTCTTGCCCTCAGGTGTTTGGRCTGTCTGCCGGGACAGAAAGCCCTCTGGGGCAGCGCCTGCGGCTCCGGCTGTGCGTTCACCACAGTCAGGCCTTAATTTCATTTAGAAGCAATATAAGATAGTACAGAGAACAGTCAATACCACCCCGCCCCAGGCTGAATTTTATGAACTTGTTTAATGACATCTGAATTTATTATTGTTTTATTATAAGGAAACAGGTTTTGTTAGACAGCTCGTGGGATAGTYGCAAATTCTTCTCACATTTTCTGCATGGGGTGAAATTTGTCAAACCATCTATATTTTTCATTCAGCCTAACATTTAAGAGACTAAATAATGGTGGGCGTGGAGGCTCCTAAGGGATGGAGAAAGTTCCTCTCTAGAAAAAGTAATATAATGGGATTTATTGGAAGTTAACCAGTGAAAACTCTTAGTTTTTAGATTTTACAGGCCAACGCAACTGGCCCTGGTGTCTTCTGAAGAAGCTCCAGAGTGTCAGGAATGGGAATGAAATTGCAGGTGTGGAAAAAGTGAATTATCCCATGACGTTAGTGACTGTCGGTTTTGCTGTCCTGCAGAAGATTTTATGTATTTTGGAGCCCATTTCACCTTGAATATTTTATTTAGTAGCTGAGAAAAAGCCCTGGTGGAATAAGGATTTTGCACCTTGAGTAGTTTATGCYTACATGCGGTCTCAAGTAATCTTACATCTTTATCACCGGCTGAAGTTAGAGTTCATTAGAGCAAAACCAAAGCAATTCAGATATTTTGGGTTTTTTATCGAGTCCCTTCACTCCTCGGGGCCGATGGGGCTTKTCCCTGATTTCTTTCAGTTTTATCCTTCTGGTCAAGGATGATTTGGAGAGAGATCGAGCCGTATGCAGTGATACGGCATATTYGGGTATGATTGCTCTGCAGCTGTAAACACTGAGGTCTTTCCCTTCCTTCCCATCACATCTCTTCTAGCAGCCAGTCGGGTCATGAGGATGCGGTATCTGTTTCCCCATATGTTGTGGAACATAAAATTTTTAAAGGAGCCAGGGAAAATACTAATAATTGTTTAAATTTTCCCTATGTTTCTCRCTGTCTCGTTATACACACGTGCTAAACCGGTCCTTAAAAAAGAAAGAAACCAACACGAAACTTTCTTATAAAAAGTAAAAACATTAGGTGCCAAAAACTGTATGATTACATTGTTAAACACGTGCAGTCAAGGTCACAGAGGGGGAAGAGAAGTGTGTTTAAGACTTCAGTAAAATGTTAGCTTGGCTAAACTGCATATAATTTAAGCTTTAAAAGAGGCGTGTGAGACATAAATAAATTAGCCRGGAAAGAAGACTTTGCGATGCAGAGTAGGAAGGCTTTGCGACTACTCTCAGAAACTTAATTTCTGCCTTCCCTTATTCTGCGAGATCTTATCTGTGCAGATTTAATGTTTCACTAGCAGCATTTATGTGATTTTTTAATAAAAAAAAAATCAGCTTACATCYTTCCTGTATAAACAGAAAGAAATATAATTGGTGGCGTAATAATACCCTACATGCCTCCAGTTATGGGGA
The DNA here is from genome assembly GCA_030449065.1 of Oceanodroma leucorhoa. Lineage (NCBI taxonomy): Eukaryota > Metazoa > Chordata > Aves > Procellariiformes > Oceanodroma > Oceanodroma leucorhoa. The sequence goes on from JASVER010000035.1 coordinate 8,006,358, forward strand.
TCAGCTGGGGTTTTTTCYTTCTTATCAAACTTCATCACGTTCATCCTCTTCGTCTGTCCTTAGGATTTTCACTTGCAAAACTTCCTCCTTGCTTTCTGTAAAGTGCAGCAACATTCATGTCGGGGCACTGCTTCTGCCACCTGAATAGCAAAAAGGAGCGTCGCTGCCAAGGAAACCTGGGCAGAGACTTTCATTTAGGATGCACCATTTTTCCTGGGTTATCGCTGAGACTTCAAAATGACGTTCACAGGAATCCTAGCAGCAGCATTAGCTGACATCATATAGCAGTGAAAATAAAGCCGAACGTTCCTCTGGTCTTAGGATCCCGGTGAAATGAGGATGAATGAGCAGGCTGTGTGGATCACCTTTGGAAAAAAAGGGCAATTACCCTTTATGGACTGTTCTTCAAGTAATTTCTACTAAAGTGCATTTTTTGAGACAAAATATAAAATAATAGACTCCATTAAGAGTTAGTCTCAGCAGAAATGTCATCTGCAGGACAGGCTTCAGCCAGGGTAAGAAGTTGGCAGGAAAAATAGTACCTCTTCTCTTATCCTTTGGGGCCAGATCCAGTGAGAAGCAGTGGCTATGGTGTGACTGCAAATCTAGCTCCAGAAATGGGATGAAAATAGCCAGCAAAGCAGAACCAGAATATTTTGTTGGACATACACTAAATGGAGCTGGGATCCGTCCCCCTCGGCTGTTCCTGGGGGGCAGCAATGTCTCCCCGGACGCTGGTACCCAAAGCCCGGGGGACTGGGACATGGGCAGAGGAGGGTTCGCTGCTGTGCTTTGGGGTTCAGCTAGACGTTGGCGAGGAGGTGATAGGAAGCGGCTGGTGCTGGGGTTCCCAAGCCCAGAGTCCACTGACATTTTCACTTAATTTGTCTAAAATTCCATTTTAGGCATCTAGAAGATTTACAGCTCTAGGTCTTTGTCTCCGTGGTCGCAATGTTAAGATAATAGAATTATCTCCCAGATGGAGAAAGTATGTGGTGATAGCGTGCCTGTTGATACCACTGTTAAGACATTCTACCTTCATGCGTCTCGACTCAAGCACCGGGGTTTTGCTGTTTGTGATGAGCAGTCAAAGCCAGATGAGACCCATCATCTCATTCTTTCATAGCTCCATCGCTCCTGCAACCCCCTTCTCTCTGCTCTGCTCGTGCGGGTGCCCACGTCGGGTGCAGAGCAGGGCCCCGGCACCTCCCGGGGTACCCCCTCGCCCCGTGCACCCTGGGGATGCTGCCGGCATCTCCTTTTGCTGGCAGGAGCTGCTGGGGGTCATCACACTTCGTTTGGTTCAACAGAGAAATGACATTTGATGAAATGAAGGAAAGGCATCACACTTTTACTGAATAGTTATGAAATTTGGCCTGGATCTTGAGTGCAGTCAAGAGCTGTAGGGCAGACTTTTGGATAYGTTTTTGGCCATCTTGACAAACATGGAATATGTTTTGGGGTTTTTTTTGGTTGGTTTTTTTTTTTTTTCTTTTTCAGTAGGTCTGTAAATCTGAATACACTGTCTGGATTTCATTCTGGCATCCCCCAATACCAGYCTGGGTGTCTCGTGAAGTTTGAAACCTTACAAAAGTGCTAATAAAACCCCTGAGCTGGAAAGCCCCTTGCTTTTGGCACRAGGGTGGGAGCGGGGGTGGCCTGTCCCCGCTACGCGGTGCCCAGTGGCATGGGGGTCCCGTACCCAGCACCCACTGGGTGGGAGCAAGGGCATCCCAGCACCTCCTGTATCATGGAGCCTTCCCTCGTAGCGTTGACTCAGCCTGACTTGCTGGAGGGTCCTATAAGGCTGCCAAAGATTTGGAAAATAAAATAAAACTGTTTCCAGTAGATTTATTATCCGGTTTCTATTTAAGCAATCGCCGCTTATGCCATTCTGGGAGGATGAAGGCACCTGAAAAGAGTTGTAAATTTACTCTTGCCTCCTTGAGGTCTTTTTGCCCAGCCAGAATGGTTGGAAGATTTCTTGGTCTAAATGAAAATCAGGACCTGAGGTTTCTTTCTTTTTCCATTTAATGGCTTTTACGACTTTTTCTTTTAATTATATATAACCTAAGGGGTTTTTTTGCTTTTCTGCTGTTGTTTTTCTTATTCCTTGTTGATAATGTGTATATAGCAGTGGGAATAATGTTTCTTATTAATTTATGTTGCGGAACCAATGAAAAGGGAAGCCATAAAAGATTTTTGTATGTAATAAAAATAGACTTTCCTGATGGGATTGGTGTGTAGGGGGTGGGGGGGTTGTTGGAAACAAAAGCCTAARCCCAAAATTGGCTCCCTAAAACCAAAGTTTGAATCCCATAGCTCTGCTAAAGACAAAAGGATATGTGCTCCCATCTTTAAAATCCACAGAACAGTCTCTAGAGAATAAAACAATTATCAAACAGCCTATTTCTGGGCTTAAATTACATGATATTTATGGAATCATTCATGCCAGAATTAGCTTTGCTTCAGAATTTCGAAAGTAGCCTTAACTCCCAGAGTGCCCCTTTAATACATAATTAACTCTTTTCACGAGCTTAGTGTTATCTTTCGCAGAGGATTCAGAAAGTGTATGATGAAAGTCTGTGTTTATGCTCCAGTAATTTTCTCCAGTGCTCTTCATATTATTTTGGTGGTTCTTTGGTGGTTCTTTTTTTTTAAACTAGGTGGCAGTGGGAGAGAATTAGTTTATATATATATATTTTTTTTTTCTCCATTCACTGGGGCTGAAGTTGTCGTGACATTATCCAAGTTATTTGAGAAGCGTTCCTGAAGTGTCCCTGAATTTACAACAGAAATTCAGCCCACCCTACACTTTCTCACTGCAGAGCACTGGGTGTCAGTCCGATGTGCTTCCAAAACAATTGCCATAATTTCTTTAAAAGCGTTTACAGTTATCAGGAGTAAAGTTCTGAAATAAAGGTAAAATCGACTTGTGCCAGCTCAGTATTTACCTGCTATAAGGAGGCATTTCAGCCTTCTCCAGTGAGTAGATTGTCTAATAAAACTTGTAAGGGACAGATTTGTCACCTGCCTTCTAAGTGGCCGTTGAGATGCTGATGATTGCATCAGTATWCAAGTGTAGGATTGGATGGAAGAATAAATGATGCTGATTGTGTGCCTAATTATACAGTTTATGGTACCCATCCATTGAAACTAAAAGAGAAGAAAACTCTTCTTGGCTTTCGGGAACTTTGGTTCAGGAGATGCGAAGCAGAGTGGTATATAGTGTTTATTAACCATGGTTTTTCTTTAGATGGTGAAGAAAAATGTGGTATGTAAAATTTGATGCTTATATAGAACCACTTTTTCGAAGCTGTAGTAGTTTGMAGGAATCATAAAATTTACTAAATACACAGATCAATACAGTGTTCTTGTTTGAATAGTGAAGGCAAATGATGCTGGGTATCTCCTACCTCACCTGGAGGAAGGAGGAGACTCCATCATCATCTGCAGTGCCAGTTGCAGCACTTCGATTTCACAAATCTCTTCTGAACTGTGTACGAAATGCTGTTTGGCTAACTAAATATCTCCAAATCTGCTCACATCCTTTGTATTGATTTGTTAAACTGTTTCCTATATTTCTGTGTACACTCTAACATATTTACTTCTGATCCTTTCCGTGAAGGCTTAGTCTCCTGTGTTCTTTCCCTGCTGCCTTTTTATTTTGTCCTCAATAAGGATTTCATTTACACRCAGCGATACTCTTCACTTGGCTTCTTTTGTCCAAGTGAGTTATTGAAATAGTGGTCATAGAGYGTTCACCGAGAGAAATATCATTTCTGTGGACCGGGGCACGTGCTGCACATCCTCACGTAAAACCTGAGCGTTTCCACAATAAGCGTTGGCACCTTGGGCACGCCAGAGGCACGAAGATGAGGAGTGTGGGTTTTGGGTGAACAGTGCTGATGGGTCACCTGAGTATTTTAAAAGAAAAACTCATGCAGGATCAGAAAAAGTGTTTACCATGCATGAAGACAACTCCTCAGTAGGTGTTATTAGGGGTTTGGTGTTTATTTGGTTTACCCTTYCTTATAAGTCTTCGGCAATGTTTTTGTGGGTGCATGTGCATTAATTATGAGAAATGCTTGCTATTTTCACAATCTTCTCTTCATCAGGAAATAAAATGCATGCTGGTATAATACATAGTTGGATTTAGCAGTATTTGCTCTCGGCACTGTTCAGTAGCTATGAACAGGAGATAAAGCCATTTAACTAGAATTRCCAACCTTTGGCGAAGCTTTATCATTCTGGTAGATACTCTGCATTACGCTGTGCCTTCACATATGCGAAGTTAAGGTTTGATCCTGGCCCAAGCATTTATGAACACCGGGGAGCTGAAATACAGCTACAGATTTTGCAATTTGGACCTTTCTGCACTTGAGACGGTTTTGCCAGTTGATGAGGCTATTAAGTCTGCTGAAATCTGTGTTTGTAAAGACCAATATTAAGCCCARCGGCTGACTGCTCTTGTTGCATCTCTGTTGGTTCATCTGTAGGGTATGAGTGACTTCACCTGCGTGACAAGACTGAGCTGTGCTCTTGAGTGAAATTTGCAGGATTTTTGGAATAATATTTTACCTTGACTGTTTATCTCTGCTGTATAGCTTGTTTTCCCATCAGATAAAAACAGGACCAAATTACTTATTTGTGACATAGTAATGACAGCCTGGAATTTCTAAGCGTTGACATCTGGTGTAATTTACTCAAACTGGAAAAATCTCTGAAATTATTTTTCCACAAGCAGTGTGCGACGAAGGTTTCTAATTTTCTAGTGGTTGCTTTCTTYTTTCTGTAAAGACAAATTAGCAAGGTGATATGGTATTGCAAAGTGAAAATTTCCCTCTTTATCTACTGGGTGGTACCCAAGTAATCATGTGCCACTTACAAATAAAATGATATGGTAAAGGAAAAAAAAAAGAAACCAGCATGTTCACTCAAAAGAAGACATTAAGATCAAATRTGATCTCTATTTATCATGACTGCAATATTTGCTTCTTTACTCTGCCTTTCGGGAAAACTACCAGAGGTCGGAATATGCAGGCGCTGGTCCTGTGCCTTTCCTAAGAGGAAAACTGTGTAGGATGGGATATGATGGTCATGTTTATGGAGCAATGCTTTGCTGAGGAGAGATGACAGCAGCTGAATACGACTCGCTGTGCACCTTTTCTCTRTATTTGTAGATATTTTGCTGGAAGSTGCTTGATCCTTCACTCCSTTCAGACAAACTCCAGGGAAGGCTGCTGGTGGCAGGCTCCAGTCCCACCGCTGCGATGGCTTTCCCCCAGCCAGCCCGAAGCTCTTAAATGGCACGAATAAAGGTGTAGAGCAGCTTCTTCCAGCGTCTCCTCCTGTGAAGGGAGGATGTCATGGCAGTCTGATGTAGTAAAACGTTCTTGCTTTGAAACCAGTCGCTTACTTTATTTAGCGGACAAGTATGTTGTGCACAGCACCGTGAAGTTACTTGGTGAATTCTGAAAACTCTGAATTTTTTAGGATGTTGACAGTTGTTCTCCCTCAAGGGCCTAAATATTGTGCCCATGGTGATGAGAGCAGGCGGGACCCAAATACATCACTGTCTTCGTAATTCTTACACTGCAACTTTTTCTTTGAAAGGGATATAGCCCTCCGGGTCAAAASTGCCAGAAATGCTACCTCTGCTGTTCTGAGACATTTCTTCTACGCAATCCTCCCAGCTGGGGTGGTTAATTGTGATCATCAGGTGGGAATCCACCCCATTGTTAATGTAACAGGTTATTTKCTAAAATCCATTTTTAAAGGTTGCTGTATTTATTATCCAGTCAAAGAGTAACAACCTGTTTAGGTCACTGCACGCTGTACTTCGGAGGGCTTTGTTCAGGACTGTAGCTGTGATTATTTCTCATTTTTCTTGACAACTCTGTTGTGCCTTCCTTTATTTGTAACATTATGACATTGAATCTTCTGAAAGGAAAATAACTTTTTTAATATAGTGGCACTGGGCGGCAGGGCTATAATCCAAGTTTGGCCAGTCACTCCTTCTGGCGACGTTGTGTAAGTCTCTCTYTTCTCTTGAAAATACGATAAAACTTCTAAAATATACCAAAGTAAGCCATTTTTGTGTGTTTAACTGAACAGAGCTGTCCCCTCTCCCGAGGTCAGGCATAACCAGATTCCTCCTTTATCCCGTTCAGACAAGAATTAGTCCAGAGGAGTCTTACAGACTCTGTTACATGGGCCAGGGGACGGAGGGGATGGTCGCAGAGATCGCTTCTGGTCTGTGAATCTATGAATCTGGGCTCTGCTTCCAAGGAAATAATGGCTAAATTAATGGCTAAAAGGCTCGGTCTCTTCCATTGGGAGGGCTGGAGGGTGCAGCGACGCCCGGCACGCGCAGTGCTGAGCCTAAGGATGGGAGCTGCCGGATGGGAGGGCTGYGATGCCCCCAGAAAACTCAACTAAATAATCGTGTTCATGCTCTTAATTCAAGATAACGAGGCTGCTACCGAGGACCGGCACTCTCTAAAGCGTGGTGTGGGCTGTGGTCTCTCATTTTGGGAAGCAATCCCTTACCAAGGCAGCCAAGTTCCCATAAAATATGGGGAAAATGTCAGGGGTGCAGGTTGCCTTTGGAAATGTTGACCATGATAGGTGGTCTCTGAATAACCATTAAAAAAAATACTTGGGGGTTGGAGTAGATGACCCCCAGAGGTCCCTTCCAAYCTACACCATTCTGTACTTCAATGAGATTTCTGTTGCTTTCCCTTGTCATTTTCATTTTAACTTTGCTTCCAAAGTGACTCAGATGCAATCCAGGTTAATGGAGTGCCTGCCTCTGATCATTCCACCTAACCTCAGGCACTTCATTTAGTCACCTGAAATGCAGCACCCTCCGTGCTGCTTTCTTCAGCGATAAGGTGCAGGCAGCTCCTCTTCAGGAGATTCAGATAGAYGATACGTCCTTCTCCGGCCAAATACTGGGATGCTTCAGCTACGTACATCAATTAATCGGGATGACCCCAACCTTGAATGTGCAGCAGCAGATTTAGAACAAAGTTGAACTTTTCAGCTCTAGTAGTAAACAACAGTTGAGGCTGGACTAGGTCCCGTGTCCTTCACTGTAGAAGAATATCCTTCTGCAGGTCTGTATATTAACTAAGGTACCAATTATAAATACATCGACTGGGAGGTCTTCAGGCCAAGACTTTCAAGCCTAAGAGATTTGCGTTAAGCTCATTACTGACTGGTACAGTTTCTGGGTGTGCAGAGAATTAGGCAAATCCCATTGAATTCTGCAAATTCAGGTTGATTTTTGGGGGGAGAAAAATTGTACCAAAAGCGTCCCAACAGCAGCTCTGATGCTGATTCAAAATGTCTAGCTGCGCGTCCCTGAAGCAAAAGTGTTTGTTAGAAGAACTAGAAAATAGAAAATACATTTTTATGTCTGAGTTGATGTTTTCTGGAGCCCTGCTTAATGTTATTGAGTGTCCACAGGGAATGAAAAGTCTTTAATTAAACAGATGCCAGTGGGTGCAAAATTTAAAGGCCTATCCTGAATGACCCTTGTCATTAATCCTAAAAATCAATATAGTGCGTTAGGTTGTCTAGTGACTTCCAGTCATTTACCTTTCCCAGATGAACTGGGCGTCTGGGTCCCATCACAATTACAGGGACCTCCAGCGCTTCAAATTTTGAAGAAAAACGTAATTAGACAAAAAAAATGTAGAGGTAAAACCAGAAATAATTACTGAAGATTATGTATTTTCACAGCAGGCTGCAGCTAGAGTTATTTAAGGCAACGTGTGATACCCGGACTACCCTTGTATTTCAGCCAGTGTTTGAGAGACTTGGAAAGCTGAAAGCAGAAGCACAGATAATGTTCAATCAGAATTAATGAATAAGATCAGCCTTGGGGTACAAAATGGGGAGGAATTAAGCTGTGGGCAGGTTTTAAAATGCTAAGATAATAAACATAGGCTGAGGAATGGGGCCCTGGCGTGGGATTGCCCTTGGTCTCTGGGACGGATTAAGCATTCTGATTTACCCCAGGGAAAATGGCAGACCGCCTTCATTTCTCATGAAATGCCAAATTTTACTTTTTCATTGGAGGTGTGAACCATGAGAATTGCCTCTGTGTCCGTTTAGATAACCTAGCCATATGCCCCTTATTTCAAGCTGCGTTTGATAGATGATGGCAGCATTAGGATCCTTCCACCCGGCCACTTGTTTGATAACTAATTTAGGAAGAGGGCCTGAACCTGCCCTTCTCATTTCATTTGAACTTCTCCCGGCGACTTAATTGGAGACAAGGTCAATGTACATTCGTATTTCAGGTCTTCTCATGGCCATAAACTTCACCGCTATGTGATCATTCAAACACAGTTTTACAAAACCACGTTTTATTAGCATTCAGGCCCAAACGTAGCGATAGGAGAAGTAYTCATATAATCAAAAGGAGAATTAACACGCTTCTGTGAATAAATGGACGTAACAAAGCTCAGAAGTAGCTCAAAGTCCCAGTTTTCCATGGGGTGCAGAAAAAGCATGCAATTCGGGGATGTTGTCAAAGAAATTTAAGAAATAAAGTTTYGTCAGCAAAACTTCAGGAAGTATTTCACGGGGTATACTTTTTGTTACAGAAAGAAAAGAAACAGAAATAACTCCGTGTTACAYGGACGTGTAGTGATGTCCCTCCCCGTACCTGGTACCTGCATTTCTTGAGAGGGGACTTTCCTTCCCCTGGATACTGCTCTGCAGTGCTCTGTGGTCCTGAGGAGCGGGATGGGACATGTCCAAGCCTAACCTGAAAATTTACAGAGGGAGAAGTTTTTATCTTTAAGATCCGCAGCCTGGCTGATAATCTCCGCATCTTCTGCTGTCTTGTGTCTGTCGGAAGCACTGCTGGGTGCACCGGCTCTTGCCTCTGGTTCCCAAGCAGAGAAGCCACTATAAATGCACTTGAAGTTCTGCACCGGGAGGTTAAAAATGCCCTGCAGCATCGGTGTCAGGGGGAGGGCATCATCTCACATCCAGATCTCGAGCTTTAAAAAAATGTGAATATTGGTTTTGAGTAAAATTGAGTAGAAGCAGCTCACTACTTGAATCTTGTCTTCCCTGGCCTGCTACCCCATAGTACACCTGTAGTTCTCCTGAAAATCAATTGGAAGTAGTAATGTTCTTCAAGGAGAGTGTTGGTGCGTGGCACGTAGCAAGTTAAAAAGAAAGAGGAACTGTTTGTAATCCTGCAGCACATCTGAAATGAAGAGCAGAGCTCTCCCCGTGCTTCGGTACCGGCAAAACAAGCTGATTCTTTCAGATCTTTCCATTCCATCGTCCCTAATGCAGCTTTCATTCTTCTGCCSTTTGTATTGTTTGTTCTCAAGAAGTGGAAAATATGAAATTTTTTATTATTTAATTAAGCCAAGGAGCTGGTCATGGAGAGGAGTGAGGATGAGTAACGTGAGTCACTTGGGTAATAAATCAGTTCAGACCCTGGCTGTAAAATATGTAATCCAGAATATKCCTCTTTGGACATAAAAATTGCCAACCCCGGCAACATCTGGCAGTTTTTCCTTTCCTTCCGCAGATGTTTCAATACCTTCTTGTTTCYCTGGCCTTTTTACTAGGATTATGCATCATCATCTTCCATCTTTGAGCAATTCCACAAAAGCTTTATACCCATTTGTAGAATTGACCTCTTTTTTAGCAGTTTGCTCAGGGTCCTGTCCAAATCCTTTCCCAGCCCTCTCTCAATGCCCGCCGTTGGGCTCAGGGAGCTGTTCCAGCGCACGACGCGCGCTGAATAGCACCAGATGGTTCCTTTCTCTCTAAAAACTCACTAACTAACCGCTATACCCAAAATAGCGTCTTTAAATCTGAGCGTTGCCGCTGGTGAACTCATGCTTTTTACATAAGAGGCCCAAAGAGATGCTCTCCAGGCTAACAGTGCAGCACGAGAAGCTGGCATGCTTYGCCCTCCTGCGTTACCTTGCCCCAATAACCTTCACGCACGTTAAGACTCGCAAATCTCTGTTGCGGTTAGTATTCCGGCAGTTTGGTTACGAAAATGTGTAATTTGCAAAAAGGAGAGCATCGGTGGCTTTATAAAAACCGGTACAGAGAATTAGCGTCGAAGCTAAGACAGGCTCTGGCACTCGGGTCACGGCCACAGGAGCTCCGTCGGTCTCCAAACGCAGCGTGCTCCACTCCATTTACTCCTTTAGGCACCTCCTTTACCGCTGCAGGAGCATCACTATTGAATAAACAGGTTTAGGGCTGCGTTATTTCATTGTGCTTTTTTGATTTCCCCCTTTTGGTGTTTGTGGCGGTGCTGGCGTGCCGACGGGCGGCTAACACCTTCCTCCGGAGAAAGAGGGAGACAGATAGCTGCCTTCRAGCGAGGGATCTCTGGGCAGCTCCTGATATCAGCACAGCATAACAAGGGCGCATGCATTAACATGATTTAAAAAGGAATCCTTGTTTTAAATATTCTTGAGGTTTTTATTTTAATCTGAATCTTAATAGCCTAATTATTTTGAAATTATTGTGCCCTTTGCTTTATAAACTCTTAATCACGAGGCTCTCAGGCAGGTATCGTTTAAGTAATCAGCATCAGTATAATCAGTAATTAAAGKGATAGCCAACTACAGGTGCTGCTAAGTGCTAATCAATTAAGTGCCTTTGTAATTGAAAACTTGATTAAAGTATTGATGGATACTTTGATCCCTGGACCTGTAGAGTTCCGGTTGGTTTTCTTATAGTTGACTGAAACTCTTTACAAGTTTGCAGTATTTAGGGWGGTGAAAATCAGCCTTTCCTTGCCTAGCTGATGTCAGTAAAAATGGTACCATGGATCCGAAGTGGTTTTGCTGGCTGTTGACTTAAAATGAAAAGAAATCTATTGCTGCAGCTATGGAAATAGATCATAGATGGGTTTTCCTATTTTTTTTCCCCTTAACGAAAACTTTCTAGCCCAACTTTGAATGAGAAGCCAAAGCTTTGAAAATTTTCATGAATATTATGTTCTTTAAAAGTAAAGAGCGTTTCAAGTTAATGGCATCTCTTAGTTACTTCAAAAGGTTTTGTTTTCAAGCGTACTTACAAAATGAGTAYGAGTTAGTTTTAATTCTATAATGAAATATCTAAAAATGCCCTAAAAAAAAATTAAGCAATTACTCTTTTCTSCTTAATAAAATGAGAAACTGAAAGCAAGATTCACCTGTCTTCACTTTGACTTCTAAAAGTCAGATATCTGCGGCTATGCCAGCTGTCTGTGCAGTCGGGGAAAATGGGCAATGCCAGGGGCGGGCACCGGAGGGGAATTTCTTTGGACATTCCTTTTTCTCACTGTCAGCTATAAAAAGAGCCCGACGTACATTTTAAGTGTCTAAACTTAGCTCAGAGGTATCTCACCAATTTTGAAACATTAAAATTGTTTGAAATGTTGATCTAAGCATAATATTTTGAAATGTCCGTATGTCACCCAGGTAAAAAGCACTCGATTGCACTGYACGTGATTATTTCCCAAGTCTTTTTTAAATATATGCAACAAAATTTTGGGAGCAGTTGTGCCTTGGAAGTTTCTGTATTTGCAGAGAGAGAGAGAAAATTATTGCTTTTTTCATTATTTGTTTTCAAACCTCACTATTTTTTGTTTGTTTTGTTCCTTTGCCACCGCCACCAAGTATTTGCCTGAGGTTCCTGACTCTTCTAAGCCTTGTATTTGGTTATGTTTCATCCTCTCTTCAAATTACTGAAGACACCCAGAGGTGTTTTTATCCTTAAGTTTTTTTCCCTGTTATATCATTACTATCACTTTCCTTTCCTTTTTTTTTTTTAAAAAAAACTGCGGTGATCAAATGGTTTAAGTATTTGATCACGCAGTTTTAATATAAGAGCTGTTTGGAGGCGTAGTTCAGAAGAGGAATACCCTGAGGAGATAATACTGGCTGAAAAGGTCTTCATACCTTAACAATCCTCCCAATTTTTTTTTCTCCTCCTTATCTTCTCTCAGGGCGAAAAAAAGTAGTTTTATGAAACACCACGGTTGGGGACTTTAACGTTGCTCGTCTCTGTCTTCTCGCGGGGCAAAAAAAAAGTGGTTTTATAAAACACCACGGTTGGGGACTTTAACATTGCTCGTATCCAAGGCAACTGCCAACAGCCTCAACACGTATTTGTACATTAATTTGCCGCTCACGTGTTGGTTGTAGAAGGAGAGCCCCTTCCCTGCGGGGCGGTGGGAGTGGAGGGRCGTGGGGACGGATGCCCAGGACATAAAGCAGTGTGGTACAGCAGCCCGGGCGAAGTCCAGGGCTGTGCCCGAAGGCACGGGATCCAAATCCAGGAATCACATTGCTGGAAGGTGATTCGGTAAAGGGTCGTAAAAGAGCAGAACTGGTTGGAAAAAAAAAAAAACGGATCCAAACCTCATCCCTCCTGCTCCTCAACCTGCAAATCGGCTCGTGGTAAGTCCTGTCGTCTTCGCCCACCGATGCTTTCAGACGTCTCCAGCAGGACGCTGGGCGTTCATAGCACACCCTGTGAAAGGCTCTCCTTTTTCTTCCCTTGCYCTAGGCCTCCTGCATTTTTGCAAGGCACTTCTGTGTCCCTCACGGGTCTAAGCTAACATGTCCACAGCTGGGAGCCTGAACCCCATCGCACGCAAACACGTCTTAAACTGTTGGTGGTCAAGATGCCATTATCAAATAATGGATCTTAGTTTGTTCTCCCAGAGCATTGAAAGYAGTGACTTAAAGCCTTTCAAAGTAAGACACCCTCATGTCATAAAAAAACCCATCATACAGGAGCTCTGCAAGCTCCATAGGTCTGACTTCTAAATAGTTTTGACTTTCCTTATAGCGTTAGGGTAATAAGCTTCTGTGCTACGTGCCTAGTATAGAATAAGTATTTCCTGGGAATTTGTCTTCTCTTTCAGGAGRGGACTCACACACAGCAAAAACCTAGTACATTAAGCACCCTCTACTTTACCTCGGGATGCTTAAATTCGTGGTAAAATCTATTATTTTGCAGTTACGTCAGGTTTAGCACGTTTTATTGCCCAAATGACACACTGATTTTAATATTTTCTCAAGCACTATATTATACGTATACAGATTATACGTATTTTTTAAATACTGTCTTTTTTTAAGTCGCGTCCTGAGTCCTGCCTGTTTTTCAAAACGTATCTGATTTGGGAGATAATATGTGTTTTCTCTGAGCTGTTCAGGTAGTTTTGATTTAATTATTAGCAAAAAGGGAGCCTGAATGCCTCTGAATGCGCACTTCACCCAGAGGAGATTATTGAGGCCAAGACTAATTAATAGCAGTCAAAAAAGCCACAGTTAGACATTCCCATGAATTTTAGCAAGCACAGAAAGRCTCGTTCTCAGAGGCACAGGACAACTGAATGCTCTTAGGAGATCATTAGGAGCCCTTCCGCGGGATGCGTGGCTGCGTTGGGTGGTGACCAGTCTGACGTACGTACCCAGCTCCCAAGGGTTTTTTGCTTTTTAAGGATGAAAGATGAGTCAAACTGGTCGTGAAACTTTCTATTCAGTGTCCTGGGGGCTTGTAATTATTTGCAACTGCGCCTTGGGCAGTGAGTTGTGGTTTTGGCTATAAGCCTTGCTTCTGACAGGTCCAGCTTATTTATGCTACTATTTAAATTTTAATTTCTTCAAGCCTATAGCCCTGTTTCAGCTCGCAACCTTAGGAAGGGAACACTTCTGCCCTCTGGGCGTACTGAAACCACTGGTACTTCGGAGGGGCTGTAGTGTTGGGTTTTTTTATTTATTGCTGTTCTTAAGGATGTTTAATGTGTGTCACTACAGCATTTGACAGACTTTGGGTATCTTCAGTGCCCATTGCTATTACTAGTAAAAGCTAAACAACGCCAGTAGGAGTACCCAAGATTTAAAATAGCTCTGCAAAATCTCAGACCACTTTATGAAAGTACCTGAAGGTTATTCCTACTTACCATATRGAAGGAGTGTCCAGTGTTTCTGTGAGATCGTTGCTCGAGTCCCTCACCGAGGGCAGAACGCACCTGGCTCCCAAATCCGCTGACTCAGGAAATTAGTTTCAGATCTCAGCTTATGGATGGATCATATTTGGAATGAGAAATGTGCTATTTCTTGCTGCTGGCCATATATGGAGAGTAGTAGCCCGTTTTGTTATTGCATGAAATCATCAAGTTACTCCTTTTTTGAACTTCTTCCAGCTTTTTCCAAACGAGATGTGTGTGTTCTAGATGCTTAATCTACATAAATTCACAACGGACTCTCTTATTCTAGCTTTATTTCCCTTCCCCTACCTTGCAGTTGTTCAGGCTTTGCCTTTTCAGCTGAGTTAACCTGCGTTAACTCAAGCATCCAGTATATAGTTCACCACCAGCTGGTAGATGGGAAATTTTAACCTACAAAATTTCTTCCAAAAATGTGAAATCTCTAATGGCCTTTGACTCTGAGTAGCGCCTGTTGTACCCTTTAAAGGTGCTAGGAGCTCCGTGAGCCCCATGCCACCCCATCCCATGCCACCCCATCCCATGCCACCCCATCCCATGCCACCCCATCCCATCCCATCCCATCCCATCCCATCCCATCCCATCCCATCCCATCCCATCCCATCCCATCCCTGTGCTCTTTGGCAGCTCACGGTGTGCCCTGGATGTTTTTACACAGGTATTATTCCTGGTTTGGTTTAGTTTGGCTCCACTTTTCAGGCAGAATAGCACACCCCCTTAAGGCATGTGATTGCCTCTACTTAAGATCTTAGTGAGTTTTTGGAGTCTTCCTCCACCATATCACTTCAAGGCTCTATTGTATCAAATACTTGATTTGTTGGTTTGATTGTAGATAATTGGACTTCAGTTGGAAAAAAAAAAATCTACAGAGTGGACTTAGTAAAGAAAAAATCAGAAGAAAAGCATACGTGCAGAGACAAAGTGCAACAGATAGACTTCATAAAGCAAGTACTAGTCGTCTGCTACCGTAACTGAATGAATGTTTGCAAATACCTGTTAATGAATATTTATGTCCAGAGGATTATTGACTAAAATAAACTGACAAATGGTCTTTGCACATCCAGAAACTTTGATTTGATAAGATTAATGAGATTTCTGATGCTCCACATTTCCGATCAATGTAGAGATAATATCTCAGCTTTTTCTTATTCTACTAAACGATCATGAAAATGGGAAAATGAAAATATCCTATGGTTTTGGAAACTACAGGAAAGACGTTAAAGGTTCAGCTCAGGTTTGGTTAGATCTGTTGGGCCAATGTCTATTCTCCCTGAAGAGGTTTATCAGATACAGCTGAACTAGGAGGGATCACGCCGTGTAGTTTGCCGTCTGTAAAAGGCCATTTTGCAATGTCCGGGGCATTGGCAGCTCTGAGCGAGGGCCGCGCTGGGTGTCCGAGCTCACGCTGGGCTGCTCAGGGTGATTTCCTAATGGTGCAAGGAAGGGACCACATTCCCATTGAAGAAGTCTCCTTTCAGCAAATGGAGGTGGCCAGCAACCTTTTATGATACTTTCCCACGTTGCGTTCCAACCAGGACTAACAGGTTCCTAAAATCCTCTTGAGGCTGGTTTCATTTTATGGTTTCGTTAGGAATCCTGGTATAACAGAAAGAAAATATTTTCTTTCTGTTGGTTACCTCTCGGATAAAGCGTGAAGGATTAGAGCAGTAGTCATTATTGCTCTCTCTTAAGCAGAAGAAAGGACAAGAAGCCTGTCAGAACCTTAGTCATTGATTTTCCTGGAGCATAGGATCATGTTTAAGTTCTATTGATAAAAAGCATCGTTGCAGTGTCCATGGAGACCAGGTTGAGGTGAAAGTGAACTGTTACTGTTACAGTGACAGCTTTAGGTGGATCTGTAAAGAACCTGCTTTTTCCTCTAATCGTAAGGAAGATCTTACTTATTCTGCCTTGAGCATTAGATCAAACCCATTGCTTCTGTGGGACCTGCTCTGCAGGGAGATGTGGTTGCTGTTGACTTCAAGGCAGAGGAAGAGATATTTGGGGTCTCATAAAAACAGCTCAGCGCTTGCAGGTGTCGCAGCTCCAAGTGCTTCGACGCTTCTGCTGGAACTCTTGTCTTTTTTAAATCAAATTAGTGTCAAGTGCAGGCTAGAAATAGTATGGCTGCAATAGTGCCTTATAACCCTAAAAACTGCGCACGTATAAATCTCACAGGTAATTGTACACGTGTAGTACTATGCCTGTGTGCAACAGGCTTTGTCCTCTGCTGTGTTTGGGCACATGCTTGAGGTACTGGAGTGTGTCCAGAGAAGGACGACGAGGCTGGTGAAGGGTCTGGAGAACAGGTCTGATGAGGAGCGGCTGAGGGAGCTGGGGKTGTTTAGCCTGGAGAAGAGGAGGCTGAGGGGAGACCTTCTCGCTCTCTACAACTACCTGAAAGGAGGCTGTAGAGAGGCGGGTGCTGGTCTCTTCTCCCAAGTAACAAGTGATAGGACAAGAGGAAATGGCCTCAAGTTGCACCAAGATAGGTTTAGATTGGATATTAGGAGAAATTTCTTCACCGAAAGGGTTGTCAAGCATTGGAACAGGCTGCCCAGGGAAGTGGTGGAGTCACCATCCCTGGAGACATTCAAAAGACGTGTGGATGTGGTGCTTCGGGACATGGTTTAGTGGGCATGGTGGTGTTGGGTCGACGGTAGGACTTGATGCTCTTACAGGTCTTTTCCAACCTTAATGATTCTCTGATTGTATGCTTGGACATGCTTGGAGAACATGCTTGGACACTGTGACCCTTATGCCAGTGTGCCCTTCCTTTGGGAGCCTTCAGAGTTTTCTCTGCTCAGAARGGCAGGACCAATGCTGCCTGGTCAGGGTCCCACACGGAGCACCCCAGGCTCGTGCAACCTTACGATGAAATGGCTTGAGAGAGACTGGAACCACTCCTGCTCCAGTTGCAAAATGATTATACCATCTATGGGCCGTTAAATGATTGCTGGCTGGCCCCATCGAGGGCTTAAACCACCCCAATGGCAGATCTGTTGCTTGGGTATCATTCCATTTGCAAGRAACTCTTTGGGTGGACACTGGCCTGGAGAACCCTTCCTCTGAMCGAGCAGAACCAACACTATTGCTGCCTCTCCTAGAGGGCAACAAATTGTCTTGGGGCCTCCTAGGTGTTTTAGCTCACAYGCAGCTCAGCAATCTTTTTTGTTTGGAATAAATTGACAAAATGGAACCTGTGGTTTGGAAGTGATGGTGGACCACCCAAAGATCCGCTCAAAAGCCTGGGTCATCGGAAGGTCTTCCAAATTATGGGATTTCTTTAAAAATTCACTTGTGGTTTCTATCAGCTGCTTCAGTTCTAAATTGTCCATAAGCGGCACCTTCGGGTAAAAGTTGGTGTTACTGCACTTTCCAAACTGAGAGACCAGTGTGATTTGTCCCTTCTGATGGGATTTTTCAATCCACAAATCATTCCTGTAACCATCTACCTGCATGAGCTGTGCAACAGGTCCCTGAAAGCATTCCTGTCCCTTCASTTCTTTATTGTTTCTTCTCCATATATTTTTTTTTTTCCCTGGATGGGGGCAGCTGGGCTTTCAGAAGAGYTTTTCTTGTTGCTCTTGGAAGGGGCAGGGGAGAGATGGAGTTGTTCTTTCTTCCCCTCCTCTGAGAAAATATCCAAATGCTCTGCTTTCTTCTCTACCTGGGAAATGGGCCAGTCAACGTGTCTTCTCCTCGTAGCTGGGCTGGAATATACACAGATGCTGAGGTCCCCACGATGAGAGCGTGGCTCAATGTTGTGCGCAGATCGGAAGAGTTGGGCGTGCACCAGTATCAATGAGTTACCTGTAGACGTCCTCAGAGCTATCAACAGAAATATGTCTTAAAGCTACTCTCTGGGTGTTTGCATTCTCCCATAAACATTTTTTATGTAGGCAATTTCMATATGCAAAGTGACCAAATCTGTTTTTAAAGCAATAGCTTGCTGGTTTGAAAAATGGAGTTTGTTCTGCCCTAATGCAAAAAACTCAGCGTTACTTCACTCAGCAATGAAAACCTGAAGTATTGATTTTGAAATGTACAATTGATTGTAACAATAAATCACTGGGTAGTAGATGTGCAAAATTGATTTTTCTATTGCAATAATTAATTTGATATGTGCTATAACATATTTATGCAGGGTCTAAGCAACTCAATAATGGTAATAAATTGTATTTGGTCAAAAACTATCCACTGTGATGCGGTTGGTTTTTCTCTTTGTCTAAAATTTGTAATACGGCGCTGTAAGACATAGTATAGATATAATTGTGCTATTGTGAGGCCTTGCTCCATGAGAAGCCCTTAAGACCCTGAGTACCTTATATCGTGCTGAGTAAAAACACTCGAAGGGTTGGAGACTTGCAAGGAACAGCTGGTGCCCAGACTGTTTTAGCAGAGAAATGTTGAYGTACAATATCAGSTCTCTTATCAGTCCAGCCCAGTAAATCTGATGGTTTTTCCTGGACAAAYTGATAGAAACTGTAATAAAGAATAGAATGAATAGACGTACGGATGAACATGATATGACGAGGAGGGATCAATAGGGCTTTTGTGGGGGAAAGTCCTGCTTCACGTGCCTATTAAAGTCCTTTGAAGGAATCATYGAGCACATGGGCAAGGAGATCCAGCTGATATCGTTGGCTTGGGGTTTCCTAAAGCCTTTTGATAAGATCCCTCACAAAAGGCTCCTGGAGAAATGCGGTTGCTGSAGCGTAAGGAAAAAGATCCCTTTGTAATAAGCAACGGATGCGATAGAGAGCCAAGGACGGCGAGAGGTGTTGGCTCGTCTCGGCGGTGGAGTCGCCCAGCGATGCGTGCCGGGGTTCACGCCGAGTCCTGCCCAGGGTGGAGAGTGAGGGAACAMGGGTTAGCAATTCAGTGTAGCCAAAGTGAAAGCCGATTGCTAAAAAATCCTTCCGGCGCCGAGTGACTGGGAGATAAAAGAGTAAATGAAATTCCGTGTGGTTAATTATAAAGTGATGCAGAGAAAACAGGCGTCCCTGCTGCTGTGCCCTGAGCTAGCTGCTGCTGCTGGGGAAGGAGGTCTTGCTGTTTAAAGTCTGGAAGCACAGTGGTCTGGTAGAAGCACCGCTGAGTGTTTGGGTTTATTGGAAAATGAACAGGGTTGAAAAGAAAACGATCGCTGCAGCACTGCACAAACCGGCCGCGCACCCTCCGCCAAACACGGGGAGGAAGAGAAGGGACAAGAGAAGGTGACAGGAATGGCCGAGTACATGGACGGGCTTCTGTATCRCAGTGACAAAATTCCTTCAGACCTTTCTCCAAGGAGAAAGTTTGGGCTGCGATAAGATCCCTCTTACAAYCTAGCAAGCAACATTTAGAAAAAAATAAGGCATTGGTCTCGGTTAACTGCATTGCTGCCGACTGACGAATGGCTCAGCGAAAATTCTCTTATGTGCCGGGATCTGCAATAAGTTTATTCCCAAGAGGTTTGACTCTCTTTACATTGATATACCGAGGGTGCGGTAACGTCTCTGTGAACATCCGTGGAATTAAAATGGCACAGAATTGCTGGAACCGCTCAGGTTGATATTTGTATCGTACAGTCAAAAAGAGGCAAATTTGGGCTGAAAAGCAAAGCGAGTCGCAGTGTCTACTCAACCCCAGAGCTGATATTTCTAGTACCGTAGGTGTTCTAGTGGCCTGTTGAAACGAAAAATTCCTGAAAAGGCAGCAAATTTACTATCTAAATCCATTGTCTATATAGCCATCCACGGCTAGAGAATGTGCAGTTTTCTTTATGCCAGTGTGAATCTTTGTAGATTTGATTTGGTTTTCTTCTCAAAATAATAACTTAGTTGAATATATGTTGTTATTAGAAAAACATAGCCTTTGTCTTTTTCCTTCATTTTTTCCTTCATTTTATGTGCTTTATTTCTGTCATTTCTTTGCAAAAAAAAAAAAAAAAATCAACAATAATATCTCTTCTTTTACAGAGCATCAAAGTTAGCTGGTTGCCTCCACCACCAGGTACTCAAAATGGATTTATTACGGGCTATAAAATCCGACACAGAAAGACTACCCGCAGGGGTGAGATTGAAACACTGGAGCCAAACAACCTCTGGTACTTGTTCACAGGTCAGTGTTCACATGGTACAGCCTTGCAAGGTTTTGATGAATTAAATGCTTTGGGAATAAAATATACTTTCACTTCAAGGGAACATTGATTTCTTTGCTGGCAGGTAGCATTTATCGTGTTGTACAAAGACAGTCTTTATGGTCCTTTTTTTAAACCAATTTTTCCTTAATGCTTTTATCATACATTTRTCTCCTGAATTTTATCATTAATGAATTTGAAGTTGCATTTCTTGTGTCCAGTATCTTAAGCCTCAGTTGGGGTTTTTTTCAGAGCACTCAGTCAACATCTCCTATTTTCTCATGGGTGCAAAAATATCGATTTCCCTAGTTTCTTTTCCAAGATTTTCAATGGAAAATATCTCCTCACAGAATAAAAGGTGCAACAGTAGATCATAGCAAAACTATAATTGCGATGAATGAAAGTAGCCAGATGAGTATCATAAGGGTAACAGTGAATTCTGGGAGGTGAAAATGAATTTCACCTGGTTTCTTGCATTATGCCCAAGACATAACCGAGAAAGCAGCAAAGCATCAAGGGAGAAAATTAAACTTTTGTCAAAGTTTTGCCCCTGAATTCAGTATAACCATGATCTCACCTCAGATGACCTGCATTATGTTTACTTTCACGTGTAACGTGTAATCTGTGAGAATCAGAAGTAATTCTGAATTGCATATTTCAGAATAAACCGTATCATTTTCTGGTTTGGAAGGAGAGGCAGTGTGTTATTTCAAAACTAAATAAAAGCAAAACTAGAACATTTTTACGAGGAGGACCTTAAATATTGAAATCTCAACTTGGTCATCTAACCTAGACACTTGGTCCCCCCCGTGGGACCTCTTGTGAAGGCTCCATAACTAGTAGCTGCACAACGAACAACTGCTTTCTGGGGGGAGATAGCATGCTAAGCATGTCYGACAAGTTGGAAAGGATCTCTTTTCTGGCAGATAAAGTAGAAATAATGATGAAAGCTGCTCCGATGTTTGAGTCACTGCTGCTCTGATGGCCTAGAGAAGAAAACATTGCGATGCGGTCAAAGTCCCGKGGCGAAGGCACGTACCTCCATAGCTCCAGTGCCACCATCCCTTGCAGGTCCCGTCCCTGTGGAAGCGGAGCAGATTAATCTCTATTGTAGGTCCCCACATCCTGAGCAAACTCTTTCTTTCCCATGAATTATTCCGGGCTTGAAGAGCTGCAGGAGTCCTGGTGCCCCACCACAGCTCCGTGCAGCTCCCAAGTGCTTTGTTTCACAGAGCTTGGGAGCACGTATCTTAGAAAGCAATTAGGAAAAACATCCAGATCTTTGTGATTACTTTCTGCAGGCGTATATTGTGATCGCYGGACACCGAGCTATGTGGCTCTTCTAAATGGACATTTTAAATATTAACATCTAGGCACTTCACATCTTTGCTGCAATCCTATTTGGTAGGCAGGTGCTTTACGGGATAATAAGAACATCTGCGATAGCAGAGGAGTTGAGAGTTCCGACGCAGGTTTTTAAATAGCCGCTATCAATTTTCGAGTCGGCTTCCATGTCAGCTAAATGTTAAACTGCTCTTTTTAATTATGAGCATTCTTCTCCGGAGAATGTTTGCAATTAAATGAGACAGGTTTTTCCTGTGCTTTGTGGTCAGTATAGACTGAGCAAAAAGATAAACCTATATCCCCACCGCAGGGRCTTGGAAGTCTCGTGGCACTTTCAGGAACGCTGCAGTCAATGTTTTCTGATGGCTTTAGCCACAGAGGAAAACATCTGTTTCGGAATTTGTGCTTATTCCATGATAGTGGTAAGAGTTTATATTTTTTTGCCTGAACCGTGTGCTCTGAAGTTGATCGGGAGCACTGGAAAGCGAAACGCTCTTCAGTTGCTAACCTAGTTCTTAACCTGCAAATTTTATGCATAAGGAGATGGTACCTTCAGTTCCCYGGGTGTTAAAAGCAGTGAGCTGTTTTTGTTGTGTGCGCAATTAATGGCTTAGTTACGTAAAACAATTCTTCAATTTTCTACTATTTCTACTTCCATTAATTTTGTATGGATGAGCGCAACCGACGGGAATTACGCCCCAAATTAGTCCTGAATGAGCAGCCCTCATTCAATTTTTGAAGCTTTTTCTTTTGGTCAAAAATCTCTTTTCCTGCGTGAATGATGACCTCCCTGCCCCGAGCCGTTCTGCTACAGCCCTGCCCCGGTGCTCGCCCGGCGGCTGCTGCCCGTACGCCATCCCCACGTACGCGTGCCGTATAGCCCGGTCTGCCAGCCGGGCAGGGAGACGCTGCGTGGGGCTGCGGCGTGCTGGGGGAACGCGTTTCTATATATTTGCATATCTCTTTTCTATATGTACACCTATATATGCATTTCTGTATATTTCCTTACATACGGCAAATCCAATGGACTATTACTAGAGATTTCGTTTTGCGCAAAGTCTATTGCAAACTCTGGTATTGTCACTAATTTGGGTTTTTTTTCATCTTCTTTCTATAGGATTTTTATTTGCCCTTTTTTTTTTTTTTTTTAAACAGGACTTGAAAAAGGAAGCCAGTACAGTTTCCAGGTGGCTGCCATGACAGTGAACGGGACAGGGCCCCCCTCGGACTGGTACACGGCAGAAACACCCGAGAACGATCTCGACGGTAAATGCATCTTCTTTAAAAGCTGTTGTCTCCGAAAGCCTTCTAACGTATAGCCGAGGGGTGGCACTGCCGTTGTCACCCAGGCTGAGGTTCGGGTGAGACGCCCGGGGTCTAAACACCCACCCACAGATGTTTTTGTATCCTCCTGGATGCCATATGCCTTGTGTTGTGTTTCTCTGGCGTCGCCAGGACCGAGGAGTCAGAAACCTTTGTTAAAATAATTCCCTGGTAGAATTTAGCTCCTGAGCATCCTGGCCGTTTGCAATAATACAGTGAAGGGAATCTCTTAATTCATAAATCGTAAACATAATCAATCAAAGAAACAATGAAAAKGATGCCAACGATTCTAACAATTCACTAAGCAAATATTCAAATAGGTCAAATCCTGTTTCCCAGCCTTTATTTGCAGATGTTAGAAATGCAGGTTGGCAACGAAGCTGAATAATTAGGGAAAGATGACGGGATGCAGATACCTGAAAACTGTGGGCTGTATAAATCAGTGCAGATGCTGACACAAAAGGGAAGAAAAACACTGAAATGAAAGGGTTAGATAAAATGACTGGAATATTTGAAGTAGTAAAGGAATAAAAGGAGAGTAATGAAAAAGCCTACCTAAAAAAATTAAACAGACTGCAAATCAAATGGAACAAAGAATCTGACAGATGGAAGTCACGGCCAAACTACAGACAATCCATAAGAAGCAAATATGTAGTAGAAAGGAAATGAAATGAAAATAAAAGGAAACTGATGAAAATTGCTATGATTTTTAAAACAAAATAAGTCCCCTAAAAAGGATCAAAGGCAAACTGGATGAAAGAATAAATAAATAATCAGTTTAAATGCACCATAGCACTTGATGTTGCCTTTCTTTCGACCRGCCAAATTTCCTTATGATCTCAAAATCAACCCTTGCAAATTGAAGCATTTCTGCCTTTCCCTATGTCCAAATGCAATTTTCCAGCAGACGGGGAGTGACTGCCGTGCGTGGCACGCAAAATGGGAGAACCAGTACCCGTGGTTTCTCATCAAGGTTTTAAAGAAGACGTGATGCTCCTAGGCGGGTTGTAACGATACCAACGGATCACAACATGCCGCGGTGCATGATGATATCTTTCTAATTATGCTTTGGCTAGACGGCAGTTTGAGAAATGACGTTGTTAAGGTGTAAACAGCTGACTTTTCACTGGCGAGAGTAAAAGAGAAATTCTGAAGGCGCCGCGGTGTGCAAAAAGAAAGTAACACATTTGAGCCCGTTCGTTTTGATTTGCATTTAGCACACGCCACATTCCTCTGAAGTTTTTGTGCCCAAATGCACGTGTGCATGCACAGACGTTAATCGAGTAATCACAGGAGACACCCGCTGGAAGTAGGTGCRTGCGAATAAATTTGAGCAAAGCCATTTTGTTCACGTATTGTATTTACACGCCTTTGCATTTGCAGCAGTGATGAATTACCCTCGTGGAGCTGCAGCAGCCTGATGCTGGGGACGCACCGTGTTGCATGCTAGATACGAATGCTCTGATAAACCCTGGGGAGAAATCTGCTTATTACTGTAGTTACGCAGAGTCCTGCAAGCATCAGCTAACCAGGGAAAGGCTGGAGCACAGGCTGGTAWCTGCAATCCTCTCTCTCGATGGCTAATGCAGTTTCTCTTGCTTTCGCTGGAAGCCTGGTTGGCATCAGCAACGCGAAGACGAACRGTGTTTTGGAGAACGGCGTCAACTCCCAGCGGATATTCCTTTGAATTAGTGTGTTTTGTTAAAGTGGTTGGAAATCCCAACATAGCTGCTGCTTCAAGCTAGAAAGCTCGCGTGCCTTTACTGACAGCTGGGAAGGTTTTTAGATATTTATTTTAAGCCTCAAATTTTGTGCTTTAAAAAGAAAAAAATGGAAGTTGAAAGGAGGGCTTTCCCCGAAGGGTTTGATTTAAATAGCTTGAGCAAGGATGCGAGAGAATCTCAGGTCAACTTTGCAAAGGTACCCTCCAGAAAAATGGGTTTAGGGTGCTTGGTTTCTGWTTACTGCATTGGAACGGTGGAAGCTGTTATACATATTAGATAGTGATATAGTTTAGCTTCAGCTCTAAATTAGTGCTTCAAGAGCATGACAAGCTAGACTGCGGTCATATTGTAATTTATACTGAAAAGTGAATGGGGAAATATGTGAACAAGATGGGACGAGTAAAAACTACCCTGACTTTGTACAATAGACATCTCTGAATGTCTAAGAGAATTGCTGAAGTGACCCAAATGTAAAGCATTTTTCAAGTTTGCCAGTGGAATTCGGGACCTTTAAGTAGCACTAAGCGCAGCATTCCCTGGACGGAAGACGTTGATGCTCAAACCATCGCGTAGAAACACAGCGAAGGACTCAGAAGCACGCGTGGGCAGACGTGGCATCCCGGGAGGAGATGCAGTGACACAGAACTTCACCTTCCATTTCCTGGGAACCTAATTGTCCCTAAGGGAAGAGGGTAGGAAATGCAGCRCCAAGAAACCTGGTTTCGGAGGCAGATCTACTGAGGAACTCTCCTCCTGCGTGCCAGATGCTGGTCTGTGGGGCTGGCTGACATCCACAGCTCGTGTGTCCGAGCACAGCATTAGYTTACAAGTACTCAAAGGTTTCCCCACGCGAGAGCAAGTGATAAACTCACGGTGCAGTTAAGAGGGGGGACTGTAAATTTGGCTCATTCGGGACTTAGGATGAAGAACTCATGTAGGAGAATGGGATCTCAAGGTCGCTTCTCAGTAGTTCTGGCATCATGTGCAAGCTCAGGAGAAACAAAAGTAAACGTGTTGGTCTAGTACTGCAAGGGAATAGCCTGACAAAGAAAGCAGGAATATGAGATACATATTCCAATAAGAGTTTTACTCCTGGATGTCTGAGTGCTGGGACGCTGAAAATCACCACAGCCACGCGGAGGCTGGATGGTCCAGTTTCCTGAAGAATTGATGGATTTAGATGTTTGGCTGTATCTTATGTTTGGCAGAAGTCCTTTACTGTGGAAAACGTGCTTCGCTGTAAAGAGAACCAAAAAATATTTTGTTTGAGGGGGAAAAAAAATAGTCGATTCTGACTTGTGACTTTGTACTTTGGGTTGTGCAATACATGATACAAAATCTAAAATTCAGAGCTGTTTCAGAATAAGAAAAATGGGGGTTTTTTTTCCCATAAGAATGTTTGAAAGTAAAACTAACTGTCATTAAAATTGCTTTATACAGAAAGCTGAAGCAAAAAAAATGCATCTTCAAAAAATAGCTGTGTTTGTGGAACTTCAATATTC
Organism: Oceanodroma leucorhoa; assembly: GCA_030449065.1. NCBI lineage: Eukaryota > Metazoa > Chordata > Aves > Procellariiformes > Oceanodroma > Oceanodroma leucorhoa. The sequence continues at coordinate 8,032,377 of JASVER010000035.1, forward strand.
AATAAGTAGTTAAAAAGTGTTGCTTACCCCAGCTTCATTTTAGAGGCTTAGTTCACAAGAAGGGTACAAGAAGTTAAACTGCCTTTTGCTTTCTGAAACAAGAATTCATGATTTTGCTCTGAAATGCATGAATTGTATCTTTGAATTGTTTGAAATAAGGAATAGGAAATGTTTGAATAAAGTAGTTTTAACTCAAACTGCTGCCTAGAGGTATCTGTACTGCCGTTGAAATCCCTGTGTTGTGTCAGATGTAAAAATTATCATTTGAAGGCAATCGGTTCTTTAAACGCTCTGATCTCCTTTGCTGCCTGAGAATTGCTACCTTTAGGAAATGCGGRGGATTGCAGTATTGCTACGTTATCCAGCTTCTCATTTCAAGGCATTAAATGGTTATTTTATCTTCGGGGCTTGTAAGAAATGCTTCTGTCGTTTGTTTTTCAAACAGCACTGTTGAGGAATAGCTGCTCAAGTAACTTTTGCTTCTGCATTAAAACAAAGTTTGGGAGTGGAGTTGGGGGTAAATGGCAACTTAACCTGACTTACAGTGGCACTACTGGTGCAATCTGTTTCTTCTTTGTGTGAGTAGCTACTTTTCAGTGAATTTTCTTCAACCTTTAAACAAGACCCATGCTTTGCAATTTTAAGGAGTCGAATGCAAAGGACTTCTAAAGTTGCTGGGTGTTTCGGACTGGTAATGTACCAACCAGGCTTCCCTGMAGGTGCAACAGGTTTTCAGAGTACTCTAATGTGTTCATCAGAATTCCTCTGAAAGCACATAAAAATGGCAAGGACACGTGTATGGCCCTGGTTATTGAAAAGGGTTAATTCTTCTTTTTATTACTTTTTCCAAGGTTTACAGTGGGAATGCTTCACAACGGTGAAGTGTCTTTTGTTGGAGTTTACAACATTTTATATTATCACTGGTTTTTTTCTACCYTGTCCTTGTTGCCTTCCATGTAAGCTTTCATCTATTATATTGCAAGCCTTTTTATTGGGGAAAAATAGTAACTTGTCTCTTTCTGCTCTCAAAAAGACAAGCTGCTGTGCGGCTCCTCTGAAGAGACTTGTGATATGGTAGTTATCGGGTAAACTCAAACAAAAGGCATCTACTCATCTAACCTTTACCATAAAATTAGGCTTATAGAAGGCAAACAGACTTCAAGTGATTAATTACTATATAAAGTAATGAATTTTACCTGGGAATAGCTGTAAATAAAATATCTCATTCTGTTATTTCATTTGTGAAATGTTGGTATATTATTTAAAGCAGCTTCAAAGCAAGACATACATGTCCAAGAGTTAAAATTWGCTGCTTGTTTTCCTGGGAAAGAGGCAGACTATTGCCAGAATATACTARTATATCGCTAACAAAGTAAACCTTTTTGTTAAATAATCTGTGAGCACAAAGACAACTCATACAATCAGCTGTCAGGATCCTGCTGAACTTGCAAATAGACCAAGGAAGAGAAAGTTGTCCTACAGGAAATTCCCTTGGCAGGTTATCTTTCATTTTCCTGCATCATTTTAAATCTCTCTTGTAGCCTTATGCTAAAGGTGGAAAGCACTAGGAGATACTCTGTTTAAAATAGRATGAGGCATATCGGTGCTCTTGGAAGGGAAGGATGTAGCTCAGAAATGAAATTGCATGTAAGTTCTGCATGTAACTCTGGGGCACCTGGTTGGTTTTTGTGTGCAAATATTTTAATCTAAACTCAAACCTCATGAATAGTAAAATCGAATGAACAGAATATTAATTGATCCTTTTTTTTTTTTTTTTTTTTTTTAAATCCCAGAATCTCAGGTTCCTGACCAGCCAAGCTCTCTTCATGTCAGGCCCTTGACAACAAGTATCGTCATGAGTTGGACTCCGCCGCTGAACCCAAACATTGTCGTCCGCGGGTACATCATCGGCTACGGCGTCGGCAGTCCGTATGCTGAGACTGTGCGGGTGGACAGTAAACAGCGTTATTATTCCATTGAAAATTTGGGTAAGTAATTGTTTTTATTCTTTTCATTTCATGAAAAGAGGTGCCTCTGAGGTGACGCTATTTTTGTAGGTTKATTTTCAGGCTGTCACCGGTGCTTCCTTTATATGTTGCTTTCTTAGGCCGTTTCTGCATTCCATTTTACATTTGGTCTTACCTTCCAAACTCTGGATACTCTCAAACATACCACATTTCTTTGATCAAATACTCATTTTATTCAGGAGATCTTATTAAGTTGTGTGCTCCTAATGCTGACTCCCACTTGTGCAGAGAGCTGGACCTAAAGATGTTATTTCCCGGGCTGGCCCCCCATGTTTGAATTTAATGGCAATCGCAAAACTCCTATTTTGTGTCTGTCAAAACGGTGCCAAGAGAGAGGTGGTTATTCATTATTCATGGCACAGCCTCTGTGACAGTTCATCTAAATTCTGAGCACGGTACGCAGGGACCTGGGTCCTTCCAGTGGCGACGGACCATTCTCCTAGCACTGGGAAAACAGTTCAAAGTTTAAAGGAAGTCAAAAAGGGTAAAAAGCTTGATGGTTTCCTTGTCATTTCTTCTTTAGCACCTTTATTCCAGGTAAAAACGGTAAGTTTTCTGCGTAGTATTCCGGGAATGATGCGATATTACAGGAAGATTCATTAACTTGGTGCATTAGGGGTGCACAGCTAGACTAGTTATCTCAATTCTATAGGACTAAAACTCTCTGATATCTGGGGGCACTTTTCTTTGGAATCAGTGTTTTACAGCACCATGAAACTGCATCGTCCAACCTTTTTGCTGTTTCCTTGGGGACACCGGGAGCGTAAAATAAACTGGTTTTACTGTTACTTCATCAAACAGCGTCTCTGTGTCCAGATGTGTATTTCATGATGGAGGTATTTGCAAAGAGCCATGCATAAACGCTCCCAAATATTCAGTGAGTTCTACAGAAAAAGACAGATTTGATAATGTTTTGTGCAAGTGTGAAGTTGTTATGCAAAATGGAAAGATGTCTGACTGGACTACGGAAGAAATTTTGTGGAATATAAAGATAAAAGTTATTACTAATGAATGTGTGTGTCTAATAACTAATGGTCAGGATAAAATGCAAAGTATTTTTCTTAATTCCAAAAGAGATTTAAATTCTCCCGAGCCTATTTTAGGTTGTTTCATATCTTTAATGAGTTTTCAGTCGAGTCTTTCACCGCTGTTGATCCAGAAGTACTGGAAAAGAAAATTATATGGACAGCCCATGTGTTTTGGCTTTGGCAAAAGCKGAGGAGGAGATGCCTACACAGCTCAATTTTATACAGTTCCAGATGGTCAGCTCTCGCTAAGAGCGTCTTGATTAACAACTGGAGAAATGTCTTGGGTTTTGGGAAGCCTTCGTGTTTGTCTCCCTTCATGTATTAAATGACCAGTGAAGAGGCTCATGGGACCTCCGATAGCCGCTACCATCAGGTGGAAGATATGCGAGGAACAACTTGCAGATACAAAAGCCTTCTAATAGGGTAACTACACTTGGTATTTGTGGAAAGCTGACGGTGTACTTCAGCTATTAAAAGTGCTTCTGTGGATTAAAAGGGTTTTCCTATATTCTTGGCTGTGCTGACAGACAGATGTACATAAAAAGTCCAGCAAGCCAGGGAGGATGATTCACTAATATACTTTAATTACGGAAGTAACACTCGGACATCTAGAAAATGTCAAGAAACTGTTTTGAGCATGTCAAATATTTAGTTACAGATAATTTGGTCACTGAATTCAGGGTAGGTTTGTTTTTTGCTGGACAGCCTCCAACTTTCATGAAAGTTATTAGTTATTCAAATGGAAAGTATCTTTTCATTGTGCATTTTTTTGGTTTGATTGCAAATATTCAGAATGTGAGCAGTGTAACTTAATGGTCATTGTCCAGATAAGCCGCATGCATCTGGTCCCTAACTGGATAAGGATACAAGCACTTTGGTCGCGAATCCTGACGTGCACATTTTAAATTTGACTTCTCTGAACATTCACATGTACAACTTTGAAAATCAATTTCCATGAATAATTGCACTAATTAAATTCCATCATTTAAATATCCACAGAAAATGACCCCCAGAGGGATGTGACCAAGGGCCCAGAGAAAGCTTTTAAAAAATTAGAACAGTTGCCAACACTTCCTACATTATTCACCCACTTTATTAGAAACCATTACAAGAAAATTACACAAAATGATGAGACAGAATTCTTTTCCTAATAAAAATACTGTTTGCAATAAGGTTATGAATCAAAATGTGTTGCTGGCAGAATTGAGGGGAAAAAATATTTCCTAGATGTTACGTGGCCTCATCCCACCTGTTGTAAAATTTCCCATGAGACCTCTGCACGAGGGGTATGCACTGTCTTAAACGTAATATGTACGAAAGCGACAATGAAGTCTGAGACCTAAATAAATGATGAACTTCAGTGAGTTTTCTCTCCCCTCCAAAGACCTCATCCCTTTTGATCCTCGTGGCTGCCAGCGATTGCTTCCTCTTGGCTCCCCAGCTCTCCTTTGTCTCGTTGGACAGAGATGTGGAGAGGTCACCGCGCTTCGCCTCAATCCCGTCTGTGATGTATGTAGCTGAAAAATCGAGTTTTTGCAGCTTCCCGAGGTTCACTGCAGTGCTGCTTTTTATTTTTCCTTTGTATGCTATTTTGAAGCACGCTGCAAACCTATGTATCGCTTAGATTGTAGAGCGGGAGATACTTTCATTAAAGAGCAAGCAGATTTGTTTGACATCAGCTGCCTTTCAGGAATCCTGCCTGACTCTCATTTACAGTCACCGTTTTGGCACACAGGTGCCCAAACCCAATCATCCAGGTCCACGTCAGCCATTATTTTACTGCTATAAGCTCGTGCTGGAGTCCTGAGAGAAATGACGGTGAAGAACTCCTCGATTAAAACTGGTGCCATGCCGGGTTGGAGAGGGATGCGAAACACCCTGGCACCATACATGTGCCCGTACGTGCATGACTGATCTTTTTTCTGGGAACAATTTTCTTCCCTCTGTGTTCAAACCTGCACAGAAGCACCTCCTGGACATCTTTCCAAAGACCTTACAGTCGAGAGATTGAGAAGAGGGATGCATGTGGGTGTTGAAAGTGGAAGCTAACAGCCCCCAGGCTGGCCCACCGGCTCTATTCCCTTCCCAACATCGGCGATACGGTTGCCCTGGAAATTCCCGCTTCGTGATCCCCCTTTGTCTGGCGGTTCCTGCCGTAGAGGTGCGATAGGGTTGCGGTAGCAATTCCGGCTTGTTGGCTGTGTAAGGTTGCAGTTCCTCCTGGTGATATGTGTGCGGGTTTTGTTCCTACCTTCCCTAACTTGTTTGTGCAGCCGCGGGTCATTGTTGGCCACACGCGGATGGTTGGGTACGGCTGTTACACATGTCTGGAAATACAGTAATTTGTTGCAATTTGTATTTTTATGCGAAATCCTAGAATTCTAAAATCTAATCCGAAATTACTTCCTAGTATCACAAAGTGAAGCTGAGGCAGAGTCAGAAACAAAGCGTAGCCCATGCTTTAAGCTCAGGACTGTTTATCTTCTCTGCAGCCAGGTTGTAGAGAAGACGGTAGCTTTACTTATGGTTGCGGTGTATCAGTGTTCAGTCGTGAAACCTTTGTGATAGGACAGAACTAATGATAAACTCTCTGACCTCCACTCTAGACTGTTTATTTATTTTACCCAACTTCAGATGCTTAACTGAGTCACCTGAGTTTGGGCCATATCAGCCCATCTTCCTTCTCTAGTCCATCAGGCAGGAAAAGACAACAGCAAGGATAGTTCAGCCCATTCAACAGCTCCATCATCTGATTTTTTTCTCCCTGTTGACCACGGTGGAGGTCCATAATGGTAACTTAGCCATGGTGTGCATTGTTACGCATCAGGATCCGCCGTTCTAGAGCTAATTGTGAAATTCCAAACATCTTTGCACCTTCAGTCTGCTGCTAATGATCGACTAAAAATGCTTTCTGCGTAGTACTTACTGGTTTTGGATGGGAGTCAGATATCGAAATCTCTTCAGAAATCCTGTTGGACACTTCACTGCACCTTTGTAATCCTACATACTTTTAGAACTCTGCTTGAAAGTACAAGGCTTGGAAGTGATGGACAATCTCCTTAAGTAGATCACCCATGGGGGAAGGATGGAGACCTACAGAGCAGCCTGCATTTTAATTCCTTCCCTCTTGATAATGCAAGCCTTACGCCAACGTGCACAAGTCATATGGCAGCTTTGCATCACATTTCGGGTGCTTAATTGATTACTTCCTTCAAGCAAAACTTTTTAAATGCCTGAATCGGCCTGTGCCCGAGCTGTTACAGCACTTGTCTGAGTAGTACACTTCAGGTGCTACTACACTTCAAAAACATGAAGAAAAATACTCGGTCTTTCATAATAGTGATAAAGAACTTTATTCTGTGTGATGATCATCTTGAATACAACTACAGAGAGGTAACACTTGTACTCTAGAATGAATTAAATAGAGTGATTTTCTCATGACTGAGTGGTCCTATTGCCTTGCAGACACTCTCCACAGGTGCAGAAGAATATAAGAATATCCACAGACTTCRGCTTTGTCAGTGAAGAATTTGTTGTATTTTCTTTCTGCAGCRTATGAAAGATACTTGATGTCAGTCTCATAAATTTCAGGAGCGAGCATCGCTTGCTCTCATTCAACCTTTTCTGTGACAGCGAAATCAGTGCTTGACTGACTCTCCAATGAATAATTCGAATRAGGAGACCCACTTCTAGTGAGCCACTTCATTTTCTTTTTTCTTTTTTTTTTTTTTTGATATCTTTTAATTCTTTGCTTGTGATTATAAATGGCAAGGTTATTGGCTGATTAATGGTGGTTTTAACGATATTGGAAAATTCACAGATGCCAATTCGGATCTTTTACACCTAAGAAGTAACGATTTCTGTACTGATCCAGCTCAGAAGACATTAAGCGTAGTAATGAGCTGACTGGGCTCATCTCCATGGAGCTTTGTATTAAAGCTTACTCATGAAATAGAARTTTAAAAGGAAAGGGAGGAGGTATGCCAAGGAGATTTCCATTTACCGATTCTGCAGACATAAACCCCAAAATATCTGAAGTAACCACACTAGCTGTAATAATTTGCATAAGACATTTAGTAGCTCATAAAGCTGTATTTTTAATGAACGTATTGGAAAAACGAAACACGGTGACTTTATCATAGCGTCTTCCAATATGTTAACAACATTATTMTGTCGTGCTGGGATATTTTGATAAGTCAGTCCAGAATATTTTAATAACTTGCTGGAATAAGGGAAAAAGKTAGGAGGCTGACGTGAGAAGGGCGGTAGGCTGGGTATAGGGAGACCCGGAGGATAACCATTAGCCTGGCGTTGCTTCACGCCGTGGCCGCTGCCTTTGCTCGATGTTWGTGACATCCCAACAGCAAAAATGCTTTAAAAAAGCATTTGAATAGGAATGATAGAATAATTCTGCAGCCGGTGACAGGGTGTTTGCACCACGTGAGAGAAAGCAGAGAGGTGCAGATTTGAAAACCTGAGACTCGATTTTAAGCTGATGAGAAAAGGTAATTCCTCTGGCATCCATAATAATACTTCCACCTGTAAAATGCCTTAAGTCTTTCCATGAGAAAATGTGTATAAAAATTACTATTTTACAGATATTAAAGCCATTTAAAAACTGAATATGATGAGAAAGCTGTACCAAATTCCGGAGTCTTACAGAAATGTGGACTTTCTTCTTCAGAGCACATCCCTTCCTCCCCCCTTACGTATGTGAGAACAGAAGAAGAAGGTGTAATTKTAGAAAGAGTTTTTAAGTACGGTTGCCTTTATGTGACCTAAGAAAAAGCTACATTCATCTCTCCGAGTGTGGAGGAATTCGCGTGCACCCTCTTGAAAGAGTTTGATTGGGAAGCTGGAGTGCACGTCTTGAAATATTATTTTCATGTCTCTTTTTAGCTTGAACCTTTGATCCTCCTGGCCCRGCAATGAAAGCAAAGTGCATAATAGGCAGCAAAATCTAGCAAAGACTTTTCAAAGTTACTCCCTCTCCTCCCATAAAGCCTGAAGCTACACACATCTGAAAATTTTAAGCTCTGTAGAGAAAATCTAATGGATGTGAACAATTTCTGCTTAATTAGTAGTTTGGAGAATTAGAGCTACCATATGAATAATAAGAAGGTATTAACAACTCACACTGGTAAGTCATTTTGTAACGCTGGAGGGGGCTGCACGCTCTCCCCTGGTCTATACGGACCGGCGTAAGGGGCTCCGTGCGACACGGCGGAGGATTGGCAGCCGCGGTGGTTTCGTTTTTGCGCACCTTGACGCTCGCGTTGCCGTTCAGGCGACGCACTGGCGTTTTGGATGGCACAAACGTTGCACTTTGCGGATCCCTGAGTTATTCGAGCAATGCAACTCAAAAAAAAAAAAAAAAAAAGTCGACAATTACAAGTGACAAGAAATGAAGATAAAGCTTTTAGGTATGAATTTATATTTTAACAAACATACCAGTAGGAATACAAAGGGTTCCGTCAAATTCACCTTCATTTTAACTGCGGATCAGATTAAATTTGACCCCTACACATAGATGAGGCAAAAAAGCATTTTGTTTTATTGCAAAGGGAGAGAAAGAAGGTTCTTCATTTTCTTTAATCTTTGCAGATGACAGTTGTGGATTATAACAAAGACATGAAAGGGAACAAAAAAGCTTTTTAATGTAGTTTTGGGTTGTTTTCTTCCCTTTGCATTTTTAATACGAAATGGAGCAGTGAAAATCAAACAAAAATATGTTAAATTTTGTGCATCTCACTGTTTCCCTCATAGATCACATTAAAGCACAACACTAACAAGTAAAGGCACTTTGAGACTCCAGGGACTGTTCATTTTCTTCCTTGCCTTTGAAAACTGACTGTCATTTAAAGAATGCTGCCATTTCTGCAAATACTTCATGCAACAATTTTCTTTCATTTCTCCCTGGCTTTGCTTTGCTTACAGAGTAGGGAGAAATTGCTCACAAGCAAAGGGTCAGTTTGACATCCATACGTTATTTACATCACGAGGAGATCTCGCATATCACCCCCAGATCGGATAGTGTGTGGATTTTGAGAGCGTCCTCACGTTAAAGTGAATTTTAGCCTGCCCAAATACCGACGTGTAGGAATCCGCTCGTACGCTTCACTCTGACGGACTTTCTTTAAGACATTTTAGTTTGTTTACGCCTCAATTCTCCAGCTGTAAAAAACAGCTAAACAGGCTTCCCTGACAAAATGTTTAGGATCTAYTGGCAACAGATGGAACAGAAGAGCTGAATATTGCTCCTCTTCGTCGGTAAAGAACAGAATGCCTAAGAATAACTCTTAATCCCAAATTACAATAWAAATAATACAGATAGCCAAGAATATTTTTTTCTCTATATTCATTCATCAAGAAAAAAAAAAAAAGGAAGCTTTGTTGCAAGGCTTAGTTTCCAGGGAAAAGGATGGACACGATCAAAACAGCTAGGTGACCCGGGCTTGCAGATGCGCATTTGCTTGGATGAAAGACTTATTTTTTTGTAAACGAAAACACAACCTCTCCTCACGGTGCAGCTTTCATTGTTATTTTTTGTGCACGAGTGCCTGAAGAAACCTTTCCCACACACCAGTTAACCCTACTGGTACGTTAATGGCGCTTCCTCTGATGTCGGAAAGCATCTCGAGTCACGGCTATTCATTTTTTATTCATTTGTCCATATGTCTTACACTTCATTTTCTGCTASGCTACTTTACTTTTCCTGAGTTTGGCCGCATTTGTAACGTCAATAACAAATGTACGTGATACGCMCGGGGATTTTTTTTGTTGTTTTGCATCCCTGCCGACACGGAGTGCAGTGAGCTTGCAATGCACCACGGGAGTTGTAAAGGTTCACATCTCCGCAGGAGACGAGACCTATTTCTAAGCATGCTCAAATTACAGCCTTTGCTTAAAAAAAAAGCCCTGCACGCCTTGTTATAATGCACACGGGACRTGGCTCACGAGAGAAATCCGCAAGCAGGCATAATATATGATGAGGTGACATCTTAAAAACAACTGTAAATATGGATTTGCTGTTCATCTCCTGAACTACATTAAAATAAAAGCACTTAACAGATTCTCATTATAAATTCTCTTTGCTCCGTTAAACACTTTCCCTAGTGTTTTAGAAGCTAAATGTTTCCAGAATCAGCCTGAGTACCTATAAATCTACAGGCACCCCCAGAATAATGAGGCACATCATTGTCAGCCGGCTGCAGCAACCTGGTTTGATGCCACGACCTTCACGGGTTCACTGCAGGGTCGTGTCCTCCCTGCGTTGCGTGGTGCGCCCACCCAAAGGCACCATGGCTCCAGGGTAGGTCTGTGGTGACTTCTCGGGATGATTCGCTGAGAGATATTTAGCCAAGCTTGTGAGAAGACAAGGAGGTCCAGTTGCTGAAGGACGCTGCCGGAGCTCACACTGCAGCTGAGTAATGCAAAGCCCCAGGTGTTGCTGTCTAACCAAATTTTTGGAAGATGACTGGAGTCCCATCTGAAGAGCTCGGACATGCCCTCAACAGTTGTAACAGATTCAACGGTGAGATTGGATTAAAAAATTACAGGTTAGGTTGTATTCGTTTGAAATGTAGATGTTTAGGACCCCCCTCTGCCCCTCGTCCCTCACATCTCTGTGAAGCAGGTGGGCAGAACTGTGCTCCTCAGGGACAATTTTCAATTAACTTTAGGAGATATTTTAAGCATGTCTACGTATTAACATACCTTTACTATATGTGCTACAGGAGTGCCCAAAGGGTCGAGATGAGATCRGGGTTTCGTTGTCTAGTTAAGGTAGAAACTTATTGTAAGACTCTACTTCRAAGAGCTTATAGGCAAAAGACTAAAGGAAATAGAAAAAAAAAAAAAAGTTAATACCATAGGGACTGCAGACACACCAAAAACGGTGACTTGTCCATCATTTCTTGAGAAGTTTGTGACATACTGCAGATGTGAAGCCAAGTTTCCACTGTTCTCTATATTCACTCTCAAAACAAATGTTTTTTTAATCTAAAGAGGACTTTAACACTCAGGAATTTTCCCAGGACAAAAGTTTCAGGTTTGGATGCCTCAATCAGCAATCTGTATTACTCTTGCAGATCCTAAACAGAAGGAATTGATTTTCAGGATGCTTAAAAAACATGTTATTTAGCTGACTTTGTTTAAACACTGGATGAAACCTTTTGGCATGGAAAAAATGTGCCAAATTTCCAAAACTTACATTTTGTGCTTGCCATTCACAAAGAAGATATTAGGCCCATCCTCTGTAACCTTGGAAAATGCATTCTTGAATTTTACAGCATTTGGTAAGTTTAATTTAATTGAGCAAAGTTCTTCTCTGTTTTTACGGATTGTTCAGTTTACCAAAAGATGTAAATATATGCTAATTCTGTTGTGTAAGAGAAARGATAATTCACTGGTAGGTCTCTTCTTTTATTGAAAGCGATCATGAGCTCTTTATTACCCTTTTCAGCCTTTCTGGTAGTGACTCCTTTCCAAATTACCTGATACATTGGATGAAATAACATCACAGAAATTATCTCCTCATCCGCCCCTGAAATGCAGCYGTTGCTGATGTACAAAGTGCCTAGAAGGAATAAAATAAAACTGTTTTTCCCTAGCTGACAACATGGGAGAAATTCATTTGGAGAATTTCACCGTGATAGTCTATTCTAGTGGAATATTTATGGTAAAATTTGCTAATATGATTAAAAGATTTTTAGTTTTTTTAAAGTGTGGATATCATTTCCCTAGATTGTGCTRAAATCTGCTTCTAAGCTTTGCTCTCCCGGGGAAGTGTATGTTGTCCCAGAAGTGGAATACATCACTTACTGTTTCTTTTAATGSGGTTTAACCTGCTGGCCATTAGGTGCCCGGTGGATATTTGTAAAATCAGAGTCAAGSCGCCTTTATTTTTGGGATGATGGTAATTTCTGCACAGAGGAGACCAAATCACGCCGGGTTTCCCGACCCCCAGACAAGACRCTGCTGATGCTCTAGTATCATATGTGGCACCTTGATATCTGGCCAGCCCTGACACTGCAGCTCTCAAAGCACARATTTATTTAGTAGTCTGCTACATGCAGAATGTTTTCTCCAAGGTCTGACCCAGGCACCCTCCCTTGCGAGGAGATTCCATCCTGAATTTGCGGAGAAGCTCCTCCGCTTCCCTCTGAGCTGTCTCACACAGCAGGATCTCCAGCAGAAACTCCGCCTGCTTTGGGCTTGTTTGTGGTGGCACCGTGAGTTGAAAACTTTATTGTAAACTGTGCTTTGGGCTCCTTAATGCWTTTAGGGTGGTTTCCATTTTTCTGGGAGCATTCCCTAGCCCTGGCAGTTCCACAGCCCTACCTGAACCCCTCCGTTTCGGGTCTAGGTTGCAGAAGAAGTACGCTACAYCTGACTGCGAGGTTGGAAGCGCTTTTCTCTCCCGATTTCTCAGAATTCAATAGCCCTTGTCTGCAGAGTTTATAATTCAATTTGACATTTGTCCTGTAGACAGGTTACATTTCCCTAGCAATAAACTAATGTTACTAGGTGTAGGAACTGATACTGGTGCTATTGATTACTAGGTGCAATGTTTTCACAGACCCAGACAGGAGTAAATGAGGCTGTTCTCCGGTCGCTTTTTGAGATAATTGTGAATGACTGCTTTTCTGCCCTTTAGAGGGTCTTTCAGCATCAGTGGCWCTGGCAGGACACACAGGGCATAGACATAATCCTCTTGAAGACCTTTTCTCTTTTAAAAGGGCATTTCCTGCAGGAGTTACTCTCCTTACCACAAAATCTAGCATTTGTGTTTCCACTCCTTTCATTGCTGATAAAGGGGGGTCGGTATGCTTTTGGTGAAGCAAAGAGTGAGAGCAAYGGAGAGGACAGAAGGGTCCTATGTCAGCAGCTGGCTTAGAACTGCCTCCTCAGCCCGGCATCAAAGCCAGGTTCCTGCTCTCATCATGTTTATGCGAGCAGGTATTAATTATCACTGAATGAATTAGGTTGGAAGGGATCTCTCAAGTCATACGGTCCAAGTCTTTGTTCAAAGCAGGGCCATATTTGAAACCAGCTCTAGGTCACACCAGCGTCATCTGCAGCTGACTTCTGAGCACCTTCAAGGATGGGTGTTCCACAACCTGCCTCAGGGCTTGACAACCCTCTTTTTTTTTTTTTTTTTTTTCCTAATAACTAATAAGAATTTCTCTTGCTGCAGTTTCTGCCTTGTCCTTTTACTGCAGGATATTGTCAGACCCCATCTGTTTGGACAAGATCTCTTTGTTTCCACTTTGTCTACGGGGAGGCCGTAGCTCCTCATGATGGATACCTTCCTACTGTCTCTGCCATCCCAAGGGTAGACTCCTGTAGCCTACAGTTAAAAACAGCTTTGTAATGGGTGGGGGAGAAGCAAAAGATGGCAGCTTTCCTCCTCCGCAAGCTCTGGCAGCATGGGCACGTTATTAAACTGTATTAGAAGAGATTCAGATGTTTTTAAGTGCAAGACAGTAGCTCTGAGTGGTATAATGGGATGAGCAAYGTTTTCATGATGATCAGGAGACCCCATCTTGGCTTCGGCTCTCCCGGGGTACCAATCTGTAGAGCACTCTGCAGGTCCCTCATGTCAGGTAATTGTTAAAATGGGAAATGAGAAGAGGACTTGAGAAGGAATTTTTATCTGAGAGAGAAAGGAGCTGATCTGGAAAATCAGCTGAGTGCGCTACCCTCTTTCCAACGCTGTAGTTTAAGGCAAGGAGCTTTCCTTGGATTGGAGTTCACATCTAGTTGTCAAGCATTTATTTTATATTTATAGTTTAAAGAGGAAATTAAATTATACCTGAAAAGTCAACATTTGTCAAAAGACCCCACGTAACGGCTGTAGAGATGTCACAATTTTACCCTCTTAAAGAAGAAAATAACTGTGGTATCTTGAATGAGTTGCTATTTGTTGATTATTTTCTTTCCAGTAACAACATCTGTCAGTAGAAGAAATCAATTTTGTTCCTGCTTAGTTTGAACTTCTTGTCCTTTTTTTTTTTTTTTAAGTTGAACTGCAGAACACAACATTATTTCCAGAGCATGTTCCACACCAACACTGACATGGGGATTCTTGGCTGATGCTCTAATTAAAGCTGAATTCTTTGCTCAGCTTCTTCAAAGGCGAGAAGAGATTTCTTCTGCCAGAAAAAAAGAAAAAAAGCATAGAATTGTCTCCTTCTTCTGCTCCAGAATAGCAAATACAAATGGTAACATCATTGCTACAGGTGGAGAAAAATTCGGAATTTACCTCTGAATTCTTGCAACTGCACTGCAACTGTCATCTCTAAAGCCCCCGTTTCTTTGTTTATTTGCGTTGTTTCTGCCAGGAGCGCTAACGACCCTTCTGTTCCATTAGCTGCTGCACTTACTAGTAGATTTACACTAAAAAGCTTTCCTCATTTAAACTCCCACTCCAGTCAGTGGCATTTTACCAAAAAGAGCACCAGAATGACCCCGTAAGTGTTATTAATATACAATGCAGTTCAAAAAGCAACTGTCTGCCACGTGATAATACTAATGCTTTTTCACTTTTTCRTTGTATTGGACTAAACCGAACTCTAATGCTGTGTTCAAACACTGTACCGTGGCAAATTGCCTTTTTTCCCTCTCCTCTTAGATGAGACTCAAGCAATTATTTATTGCTCCAGTTAGCAGCAGCTCAAATTAACCACCTGAATTTTTCATGTTTTTAACAGAAAGCTACAGATCCCCGTCCCAATCTTAGCTCATTTTTGCAAACGTAACCAGATCCTCATCCCAATCTTAGCTCATTTTTGCAAACGTAACCTTACCCAACCTAGTTATAAACGTAAATCATATGTCAGTCTGTTCGAGTTATAAAATTTGATGGACTATATATTGTGCTATATGGGCAGTTGTAATGAAGTATGTGCTATATAGTCTCTATTTTTATATTTTTCATGAACATACCACGTTTTTCCACCTAATTTATCAATTTCTGTGAGTATATTTTTCATGATCAAATTAATAGTAAATCACTCATTTTGCGTATTCATTATKGGGAATTCACAATTGTATTTTGATTAGAAGTGACAGTTCTATGGGGTTTGGGGGRTTTTAACAGTAATTTCTGGAATCGCGTTTCTGGAATAACCTTTCACATTTCAAAAATCAGTGTTCAGGGTGACATTCTTTTCCGACTAATGTCTCGTTATTTCAAATTTAAGCCAAGTGAAGTCCAGCCATCTGTGCTCTGGCCATAATCAGGGGAGATATGTACCAACCCTTAGAGGCTGATTCATCKTAAAATTCTTAAATACCTATCTTAGCATGGGATGAATTGTTCTGCAGAGGTGCTTGGCTCTTCAGTCACTATAGGGACAGCCCTTATAAACGAAACCACATGCCTAACCTACGGAAAGCAGTAAGGTCAATCTACTGTCTGTCCTCTTCGATACGGCCACCGAGTTCACTGCTGGTGATAGCAAATACCTGGTAGGTCTGAAAGTTCTAAAACTTCATCTTTTGGTATTCTTCTACCCTAGTGAATGGTCTGTATTAATTCCTCGCATCACTCTGCCAGACGTCTTTCAAAACTCCTAAACAGGCACAACAGCTGGGGCATGGGGAGAAGGAAGAGATGGAGGAGGTCTAGACTGCGCATATGAATGTCTTTGTCTTCTGCAGAAGCTACCGAATGTGACAGGATTAAACTCTCAGCTAAATAATGACTTCGTGTCTCAATAAATAAATCTTCGTGTGGAATCTGGAGAGTTACAACACTTAGTTAAATTAGAAATTAAAAGTAGTATGCTAATACGGGGTGGAAATGATATGAAAATATATACTACATCTCTGTGAATACAAAATAATTTCCTTATGACTAATGATATTACAGTGAGTACCAACTGAATTAATAACTGTACAATGCTTAGCACAGGGAGTTATTAATGCACCAGTCATTCATTTGGCAATTTTTAAAGTTTAGCTCTTTTGCGATAGAAGCACAGAAGTCACCTGAATATTAAACAAATATGTCACTGTTTCTTCTGGACGTAAAATTAAGTACAAAATATGTGGGTGGAAAGGATATTAGTAACAATATGCAATAAGTACCTAAAGATTATTTACTCATTTCAGATTCACTGTAATAGTATTAATCATGCTGAGCTGATTTGGTGTTAATGTAGATGAAATATGTAATTCTGCAGCAGGTCTTTTGCAATGTCACATTAAYAAATGCCTCCTCACATACAAACATTTGTTATTTTGCAGTAAAGAACTCTGAGGAGGCAGTTTCCACCTTTGGCAGGTGTATGAGCGCTCAATGTATTCAGCTGCAATTTTCTTCTGTACAAATAGAATTAACAGCTCAAAAAAAAAAAAGTAAGGGGGGGGGGGCGGATGAAGCAATTCACATGGAAAACATCAGGAAAATGGATTGCCTTGTTTTTCTCAGAAAACRGTAGCAAAACCCGACGTGCTTATTTCACTTTGTTTCATTTAGGGATATATTTAGAGTAGCCCTGTGGTAAACTAGGACACACAAACCAGCGCAGCAGCGCCGTGAACCCCGAAGTTAATTCCCGCGTGTTATTTGTCATCTTCCACATCCTTCGTATTTACAACGTAGCCTGAGCGGTTCTCGGTAARGTAAAAAGTGGTAAAATGGCTATTACCGATGCAATTCTGACATCTGKAAATTAGGGAGGGAGGCTTTTGGCTCAGCATCCAGAGAGCGATCCCCGGGGTGCCTGTTCTGGGCCGGGCTGAGGAGCACGAGTTCCACCCCAGCAGCGCCGGAGAGCTGGACGCCTGCGCTTCGCCGCCACGGCTTGAGGAGCCCAAGGCAACACGTCGCTGGTGACCCTCCACCATCTCTTCCCACATCATCCCCGGGACAGGACCRCACGTAGCACCGCGTCCGGGGCTTCCTCTGCTCAGAGCGATGGGTCGGGAGGTACGGCTGCTGCCCAGAGTTGGTTCCAGCTTTTTTGTGCCTGCAAAGCTGCATGTGATTTAAAGGAGAACTTCAGCGCGCTGGTGATGAAGATAGCACCAGGAGATTGAGATAAATAAAGCCTCCGGAAGGGAAACGAAAATGATGGGCAGCAGTTGTGCTCATCGCTTACTTTGCACAGGCGTTTGCTCAACTTTGTTTTCTTTTTTTCTTGTTTTTCAGGAAAGCGCTCGTCCGTTCYGCATCCCAGATCTGACTTTAACAGCCTGTGCTTTGTTTTGCCTTATTTGTTTTCTCCTGCAGAGCCAAGTTCCCATTACGTGATTTCCTTAAAGGCCTTTAACAACGCGGGCGAAGGGGTGCCTCTGTACGAAAGCGCGACCACCAGGTCCATGACAGGTGAGTCGCAAACGCTTAGTTCATAATCTGCTGCCCATCAGCGAGCGTTGGCCTTACAAAGGTGCGCGTTAGGCAAAACGTTTTGGTCARGGCAACGAAGAAAAGAGTTCTGCAACCTCCGGGCCCCTGCTAGAATAAATCAGCATCGTTTTTCTCTTTATTGTAACTACACGGATAGAATGCATTATTTGCCCTTTCCAGAAATTGGCTGTATAAATTTAACGGGATGCTCACAAGCGCTTGCTCTTTGGTGCGGGTTGGCTTGGGAGAAGCATGACTCCCAAACAATTTAAATATTTAAAGATCAGGGCAGAATAGCGGTGAATGACTTTGCTGAATTAAGCCCAGATGAAATTACTATTTTTTTCTTCATTTTTTAAAGCAGTTTAAATTAAAATGAATTAGTTAAAAACACACTGTCATCTTGCACGTTTACAGAAGCATGTAGAGGGGTTGCAAAAGGTGAAGGAATATACTGATAAGGTTTTCCTGGCAGGATAAGGCTCGCAGAAGGGATTATCCAGCGGTAATGGAGCAGGGTGCTTTTAGACAGCTGTTTGTCACAGATGCATTGTCGGGACGCTAGCAAAGTTATAAAATCAGAATTATTCTTGTGTAGCACCATCTTCCAGACTGCCACATGGTTTTTCTGCAATCACTGGTGTGTGGGTGGGACTGATGAGGGGTTAAAAGAACAGAGCTGAGAAAAAAAAATAAAAACAAACCAAAACAACAAAAAAAAAACCCCACATGTTTTTCCTCTGGAGTGACACCATCATTTGGCGAAGTTTTTTTCTCGCGTTTCACCCATGGTGTTCAGAGCTGCCTGGAAGGGGAGCTGTGTCACTGAGAGCAAACCCGATCACTGACGCTGGCGTGGGTGAACCGCGAGGAATAAATCAACCAAATGGCACTTCTGTGGCTCTACAAGGAAAAACAGCTTTTATCCGTATGGTTTTGTGAAGTATTCCCATGAGAAATCTTGGAAAGTCAGAAGGAGAACGAAAAAAAAGGAGATTAATTACACAATCAAGGGCGACCGTAACAAACGACATTAGACATAATAAGTTTCAGGGAACTTCTGGCTCGAAATTATTAATCTTTCTTCTTGTCTGGAGTTTACAGAGGTCATTCTTGCTGAGTGTGTGTCTTGTAAAATCTTCTTCCAGTGAGTTTTCCTCAGGATCCATATATACTTTTATTTTTACGGGTTTTGTTCCCTGTCAATTCTATTTAAAAATTACCTGGCTGGCCTGTGGGATTTGATTTTGTGTTGGTATATAACCTCTCATAAACAAAACGATATCCGGGTGTGAAAAAGGTAATTCAGGCTTGGGCTCTGTTTTGGTGAACCGACCCGATGATCATCTGCGAGAAGTCCACCTCGGTGCTTCTCTCTTATTGCCGAGAGACGTCCGTACCCGGAGCTTCCCACCAGCTCCCACCCACAGGATGCAACCTCTGAAAGGAGCCGGCGGCCTGGGTCGTTCACAGAGGAACATCTCAAAAAAGGCTTTTAGCAAAGCAGGAAGGCACAGGAACTGGGTTCCCCGAGCAGCAGATGAGCTGACACACCCTGRGCACCAAAGAAAACCGAAAACTGTGTCTTTGTGTGTCCGTTTGGGATATACATAGACATACTTTGGTGTCTGCTTGTGTGGATATGGTGTGCAAACTAAAGTTATGTAATGTGAAAGTATTCGCAAAACAACTCCAAAGAGAGCAAAAAACTATTTTCCGTCAAGAGATTGCAATTYCCAAATGACAGATGTCCGCACATAAATAATAGCAAATGAAACTTTGGTGGAAAATGAAGGCGGTATTTAGGGACCTATTTTCAGCCACTGGTGGATTATAGACATTTCCCTCTTCCTCAGGTCAGTGGTGACGTTTTTCAGAAACTGAATTATCTTAATTGCTCGAGTCTGACCATTTATTTTGCTAAACCCAGCCTCTCTTCATAATCTCCTCTATAGCAGGACTTCAGTTTTCAATATGGGAAAGAAAAAGAGGAAGGATGTGCCGTATTTGCTAAAATACCAGCTCAGCTCCAGTCACATCAACTTCCATCATAAGTTTGTAAAAAACCCCAACAGAAACGGGTATTGCTCACCTCCCGAAGTTTACAGCCAATTCTTCTGGAAAACTTCAGTTCAAGAAAAGAAACTGTTAACTTTGAACCTGCAGAAGCTCGATTCACCAGGTTGGGGCAAACAAGAGATTCAGCTGCCCATTTCTCCCCGTGGGGGTCTTGCGTTTGAGTTTTGGATYGCTACAACAACCACCGGGTTGCTTCATTTCCTTCGACCCTCAAGCTTCTTATAAAGTAGCTTTTGATGAAAGAAGCAGCACAAGAAGCAGGTTGAACCTAATGGCTTGTCATACATTTTAAACATCCTTGTCTCCTCTGGTTTTCCTTCCCAAGGCTGTGACCTCCCGAAGTTCTGAATAAGAATTACAAAACCGTAAAACAGGAACGATCAAAGAGTGTCAGGAGGTGGAACTGCACATGGAGCAGACAAACTGTARCAACTGTCAGTGAGGAAATTAGAGTCATTTATGCTTTGATTAATTAATTAGCACATTATTTTAGGTGGGGGAAGAAAACCCAAGCGACCTTTTGGCGTGCTTTTGCTGCATTTTACCCACTGTGTTTTGAAATGGTATTTGGAAAAATCATGACTGGTAAATAATGAGTCAATAAGTATAGTTTTAAAAGATAGGCCAGCAGTTGACTGGGTGCTTCAACAAGGACAGATTTATTTAAACTGAGTAGAAAYGGGCTCTGGTTCCTGCGTGGGTGCCATCACCGTGCAGCCCCAAAGGGCAGAGACAGCCCTGGAGAAACCAAGAGTGTGGGTGCCATCAGGACCGAACCGAATGCTGATCAGGAGAAGAACTCTGTACACGGGTGGTTGGTGGTTTTTTTCCCATGACTGCTGAAAGCAGTAATCTGCTGCTGRCCCAACGTCTGGTTCCTCTCTCACGCCATCATAACGCCGAGAAACCTCCTCTGCAGCAAAGTGGAAGGAGAAGCGTGGCCACAGTTAACTGGATGTGGCAGCACGCCTCTCAGATCTGAACTTCTGGAAAGGAAATGAAACATGCCACTGTCTTGATAATTAAGCCAGCCAAAATTTTCCTCTGGCATTGCATAGCGCAATGGTGCTCAGCATCTTGCTCCCCGAAGACCACCTGATCACAGACACATGGGAGAGGAACCGTGCTTGTTCCTCGAGGAAGAAGCCGACTTGAAGATAATCCACGTCTCCACGCCTGGATGTGCACATTTAACACGCTGACAGTGTTAAACCAACAATTGCAAGATCTCCGCTTCAGCGCTGAAAWTGTTATGTTCTGTTTTGCCTAACAAACGTTTAAGCAGATGCAGAATAAGTTCCTTTCAAGAGCCTAAAACAACAAAAGAGCCTGAAAGAGGCTGCCGAGAGAGAAAAGCATAGGTAACTCCTACACATGTGAGAATATGTTATGCCTAGAAATCAGGTTGGAAGATGACACGCTCTCCACTTTGTAGGTGTTTCCAATAATGTATCATTTAAGTGATTCAATTTCTTAAGAAAATGTGTATCATCTGAAGGAGAGACACTGTGTATTGACTTCGTCTCGTGTGAGGAAAACACAGCACGCCTGGAAGTATTTAAACAAGTCATGAAAAATATCCCTTAGCGCTGGTTAGTTTTGTGGTAGTGATGTAACTGAAATGTTGCTGATGCGTTCTCATTTTGCATTAATGCCTTTCTTTCTGTTCTCCTCATGTTCCTCCTCCTCATTAATGCCATGCATTTAACCCATTGTGATGTGTGCCCCTTGRTGGCTGTTTGTGTTTTGGTTTGGTTTGGTTTGTTTTTCTGTTTAACTTACCTCTTCATTTCTTTTGGAATGCTCATTTGGTGATGTATGGACCCAGACCCCATTGATCCATTAGAAGTTGATTTTTATCCTTTGCTTGATGATTTCCCTACCTCAGTCCCAGATATCTCCACCCCCATGCTCCCACCAGTAGGTGTCCAGGCTGTTGCACTTACGCATGATGCAGTGAGGGTCATCTGGGCAGACAACTCTGTCCCAAAGAACCAAAAGACTACGGAGGTTCGCTTCTACACAGTCCGATGGAGAACGAGCTATTCGACGAGTGCTAAGTACAAGGTGAAATTTTAACACGTTATGAATTTATGAGCCATTTCATCTGTTCATATTTTATTTGCAAAGACTCTGAACTGGCTTTTATGGACTTCCCTCAACCCAAATTCCCATTTCAATCAAAAGGAGACTTGCCTGAGTAACTAATGCTTCCTAGAAACCWATGTGCGTAGTTGGATGAAAACGCTATATTTTAATTCCACGTGGCAGTTGTTGGAGGTTTTGATCTTTAATCTTTACCAATCAGCTAGAAATTAGTCGCAGATTTGGGAGCACAACAGTGTGGCGTGATTAGGAAGAGATACCGGTTGCAAACCCACCCACACCGTATGGCGATTCCACTCACCCGTATTACGTATTCCCAAATAGCAAAAAATGAAGGCTAGTTTATGAGAAAACTCCACTTGAATGGACATGACAGCAGCACGCTACTTTCTGTACGAGACTTTCTTTTCAAGTCCTACCGAAAGCAGTGCCGAATCACGTGCGGTGCAGCAAAGAGGTACGGTGGGACGGGGAATGGGAAGGAACAAGCACAGCCTTGCGGCTTTTTTGTTTGCTTGGTTTTGAACAATAAGCTACCTTTCCCCGCTATCGTCTGCTTATATATTGCATCTCATATATAACACCCACCTTCCCCATGACGAGCATGTCCTTCCTCCCGTGCCCTACCATAATAGTTGTTTTCGCTTGCCTAAAGGATCGTCTTGATCCATAGCGAGTTGTTTGCTATGGATGTATTTTTATACTGCGAGTGGATGTCTCATTTTTCACTGTTCTCTGTCCTAACAAAAACAGCCTCATACAAGTCATTTTTACAAGGACTGTGGAACAGGCCGTGCTCTATCCAGCACTGAGGCTCCTCCGATTAGAGCCCGAATGATGTGTCTAAATGTAGGTTGGCGTTTAGGTTTGGGGTACACCTCTCTTACAGACTCTCCTCTYGAGCTCTTTCCCAGGTAATTTTTGAAAGAAGTGGGAAAGACGGTGGAGAAGCTCTTGCCTTCAATCTCTTTTCTGATTGTGATTTTTCACCTCTTCCCCCTTAGACATCGCTGTCGGAATTTGGCTCGCTGGCTCTCGGCTGAGTCCGTGTGCTGCCGCGAACTATCGATTTCAGTCGCGTTASCCCTGATTTGTGTTCACGTCAGCTGAGAGGAGACTCAGCCCAGCTGGCTTTTTGCTGCAGGTGCTGACCCACTGCAAAGCTTTTAAATAACAGCACATCTTTACAGAGTATAAAGCCCATACCTTGCTTTTACGTCTACTGCCATACTTCCCACAACCTCAGACGCTGACATGACGGTCTGCAATATTAGACCCAAATTTTGTGTGCTCGTGCAGTTGTAACAACAGCGACAAGCTCTTAGGTAATTAAGGATGCCAGAATGATGCATTGTAATGTTTTGAATGCCACGCCTTGATCTGGCTGCTATTTAGAGATGGATTTCYATGCCCAACAAAATGAGGAGTGTAGCACGGGGAAGCACAACGAGTCGCAGTTTGCAGCTCTAGTCATGAAATCAAAGTTCCAAAGCATTATATTTTGCCAATCACAGTCAATCGTAATATTTTCTCTCGTTTCCCAAGGCATTTACTGAGCTGCACGCAGTGGAAAATGGTGGGGGACAAAGCAAAATGATCAAAACTAGCCCTGTTAATTTGCTGTGCAGGAGAAGGACGTGCTGCTGGGAGGTGTCGAGCTCGTTGGCCTTCTGCTAAAACGAGCGGGTGGACATCTCTCGCAGAGCCACCACACAGGGCTCCGGGAGCCGGYGAGGAGCAGGAGATTGGAGAGGAGCAAGAGTGAAATTACCTTTTTTTTGCCATCATCTCTAGTTTGACCAGTTTGTAGGTAGCATGCAAAGAGCCGGTCTGATTCATTTATTCCAGTTCAATCACCCAGAAGCAGAAACAATCAAAAATCTTTCAAGAGGGTCTGGTTCTTGAAATAACCACATTTTTTCAAGAAAACAAGATCAAACCTATTATGTTATTCTTTGAAAACAGTGGGGAAAACTTCTGTTTTCTTCAGAGGGGTTTGGCTCARGCTGACAAATAGGTTCCCATAGCACTTGCCTGTGCGTTGGCACTGAATTTCCAATTCTTTTGAGATTTTCCCATTAAAGTCTCCCATTGCTTCAAAAATGTATATCAAATGTAATGCAATGAAGGGTTTGGCCTTTCCCATTGAAGTTGGAGGCTTATAAATTTAACTTTGCCCTGCCAACTTTACTTTTGTACAAACTGTCCCAAACAGGCMTGGTGTGGCATTACTAAAGGTACTTGCTACAGTTACACCCCCTTCATCTCAATGTGATACTGACTTCAAGGATGTTTGCGACTATTGAAATGCTAATATTTAGTATTGAGCGAAACAGTCAAAGAAAAACACTCAGCTGGAGACAAATAACTTTCTTTTTACAAAAAAGAACCCGATGTCTTTATGTTCCAGTAAAGACTATTTTGTCCAGGAGTAGGTTCAAACCCTATTGTTTTTTCCATGTGCATTTTTCCTCATCATGTGTAATATCTGAGCACTTCCATAGTGGTAGTTATCAGATTTAGTTACCCTCAGTCGTGCTGAGGAGTATTTTATGCCATAAATCATTTCATTTCTTCCAAAATCTTTTCTGGGGGTGAAAATTATTATTCCCCATATTTAAATCCAGCCTTTAGTCAAGGAATAATTTGTATAAACTCTACCAGGTAGATTTTGCCATCTTGGGCAAGTGGCTGAGTAGTTTGAGTAGTTTATGAACGCATAGGTTATAAGTGCTGTCTTTGCTTCAGTAAGACTTTTTATAGAGGGAGATTCTCTGCTGGAGTAAACCCCTAGTACAGAGAAGTTGCAAAACTGCTAATTTCCAAGAACTAGGAATTTTAATTGAGTATGAAGAAGATAAAATCTGGTCTTGCATGACGTCTTCCTATGAAGTAGCATGCAAAACATCTGTCAGAGCACTTGTGATAAAACCGCGTACCATGTAGGCGTATGTAGCCCATTCATTCATGTCTCTGCAAAATAAATTTCTCCCACTCCCCCTTGAATATCACTGCTTTATTCTGTGGCGTGCCCGCAACTTGGGCAAGTACCATTTTTAGTAAAGGTCGATTTATTTTTGAATCGTCTGATGATGAGCATCAGAGTGGCGTTAGTGGTGCACGCCAGCAAGATGCCTGCTTGGGAGCCGCTTCCCAAATGTGAGCAGCAAGGTCTGATGCAAAGTCATCTCCGTGTTGTCCTTGCTCAGTAAACTTTAGGTCCATAGGTATATAAACATGTAAAAGGCCACAGCACCTTTAACTCACTGGCCTGTGAGTTGTTGAAGCCGGAGAATTGCGCAGCAGGCTCTGGAGCTTGAARAGCGTGGGAACTGATTGTATTCAGTTGTCACCAATTTGTCCCATGATTTTCTTCTCACTTGTCTCCTTTGATACTAGTGCAGTTTGCCTCAAATTGTTCCTTCCTGCAGGCTGAGGTGAAAAGCTAAATCAGCTAAAAATAAATGAACAATGTAATATTCACATCAACATCAATGTGTTTAGTTGCTCATAACGTATCACAGTGAGGCAGATCAATAGTATGTTTCAAATATAATCTGGTACATAAACATATTTAACCAAGCAAAAGTGTGTCTTATGAATACAAAGACSCATCTTTATGCAGGGGTCCTGGGTCATACTTTGATCTCTATCATAAATATGCGTTAACCCCAAGAACTGGGAAGCCTTAGTCAGGACCATTCYGGGGGTAAAAATGCTTTCTGAGCCTCCACTAAAAATTGGTAGATATTAAAAACATTTTTTTTTTTTAGAAGGAACCCATCAAAGAGGCTGCAAAAGGGAGTTTAAGTTACGGAAATGTTCCTATTTTTTTCTTCATATGGGCATAGATGAAGGACATCGGGTTAGCGTCCAATTTACATTTGAAAAAGATGCATGGYAAATTACTTTGGGAAAAGAGAAAGAGAAAGCATCACAATAATTTATTTAACTGCCTAAATTACAGGCAGCAAATTTAGTATCATATTTATGGTACTAAAAATACTCTTGTTAAGGTACGCTGTAGCAATAGAGCTATTTTGCTTGAAAAAGGAATCCATTGTAACTGTGTTTTGCTTGGCTACCGGCAAAAAGAGTGGCTTTAAAGACATTCTCCGCTCCATCTCTTTGCAGTCGGCAGATACGACCGCTCTGAGTCACACCGTGACGAGTCTGAAGCCAAACACCATGTACGAGTTCTCCGTCATGGTCACCAAAGGTCGGCGGTCCAGCACCTGGAGCATGACCGCCCACGCCACCACCTATGAAGCAGGTACGGCAAGAGCTGCTGGCAGGGCTTGCTTTGCTTTTTTATTTGTCATCAAAAGCCTTGTTCAGGTTCATCCTATCTCCATAAACCGACAGCGTACGTACAAAATTAACTGTATTTCTTCATTTTTTTTCATGGGTAGCAAAGCAGAGSGGTCATTCTGCTGAGCTCTGGCATCGTCGCAAGAAGTTAGGAGATGGTAGTAGGTGTGTGTAAGGCTTTGCCCCATAATATAATGAGTATCTGTGACTTTTGATGCTAATGATTTAAAATAGTTTTCACTTTTCAAAGAAACCCAAGATCAGGTGAGARCAATTATTCTCTTAGTATTCGATACTGATTTTGCTACTTTAAACTTTTGACTTATAAAGTCCTATTTGTCTCAAGGTCATGAGTTCCCATCTTACCCGCGTAGTAAAAAGGACTCAATGACTGCTTCTGTCTAATGCACAGCCTTCTTGACTCAAGAACTAAAGGGATGTGTTTAAAAACTAGCCAACCACAGGTCTGATCATAATACTGTGTGGACACGTTTTAGCTGTTTGGTGTGCACTGTGCTGGTGACCAGCGCGTCAGTCCAGCCAAGACCTMCAGTCAGAGTTACAGCGACTGAAACCGAAGCAAAATTAGAGACGGAGACAGAAACGGGGGGAAAAGAAAAGCAGTCAAGTGAGCAGTCTTTTCAGCTTGCACATTATTTATTGTAAAGACACAATTATCTACCCTGTGCAAAATGTTGATTTTTATAAATGCCCTGCTGACAGTTTGGTAAGGCATCTTTCCTATGCTCAGGGGTTTTATACATCTATATTTCATTTCCAGCAAGCAGCCATTGTTGAGATTAACAATATGCTTATAATAAACAAATGCACTTTGAAGGCTTAATTTAGCTGCTCTTCTCAAGCATTTGAGTGGTGTTTT
Source organism: Oceanodroma leucorhoa (assembly GCA_030449065.1). Lineage (NCBI taxonomy): Eukaryota > Metazoa > Chordata > Aves > Procellariiformes > Oceanodroma > Oceanodroma leucorhoa. The sequence goes on from JASVER010000035.1 coordinate 8,059,167, forward strand.
CCAAGCACGAAGCCACGACCTGAAAGGTACTTCAGTTTCTGAAGGGGACTAAATGCAGTTTTGATAATGGACACCAGATACCTATTATATGTAACCCTAGCTCAGTGGGATAAAAACATTTGAAAAGGGGTGGAGACATAGTGATCTCTGCAGATAAGAACATCCTCTCCAAAACGTAATTGTTTCTTTCTCTTTTGTGTGCCTTCAATTAACTGCAGAAGGGAAATAGTATGCCTGGGCTTTACTTCTAGTTATCACATAGGCGTTAATGGAAGCACGTATCCTGATCCCGAGGCTGTCTTTAAAGAAGGGTGGGGTCTTCCATTAAATTTGCATTTCTTTTAGAATAAGCTATTGAGCCCCCCTTTTGAAAATCCCGAGTAGATTTGCTTTTAAATAACTCCACTGAACTGCATGAGGTTGTATGCCGCAGAACGACTAGATTTTCCACAGCGTTTATGATTGCCTATATATCTTGCTATAGTCCCTAGTCCAWAGGTAAGAATGTCTAGGGTTTTGCTGAAAATATTTTTCTTCTTCCTCTGTATGTGCAGGGTGACTAGTGGCCTTGAAAACACTCTAGGTGCCGTTACAAATCAGTTTCTACCAGCAGATACCAAATGAAGTCTGCTGGTAAATATTGATTTGTTGGGGTTTTTTTAAATGAAAATCGCAGTACACGCCAGTTAATTAACAAAGGGAAAATAAGAGGGAATATATGTGTCCTTAGATTTTCCCATGTGATTGCAATGCAATTATCTGAGCTTGATGGAGCAGCTCTGTTAATTAAGGGCATCCTGCACTGCTGATCTTTATTGCCTGTTTTGTACCCATTCCGCATGTTGAATTTCCCGTAATGATATTAAAGAACGTACATATCAGCATCGATACAGAATTCACTGGAGATTACTACCGTGGCTGGGGAGAGCTGTTATGCCCATAATTCAAAAGCAACTCTCAGAGCCAAGTTCCATCCCCAGATCTGCCTACACAAGTCTTACTGATATGAGGGGTGTTAATGAGTGCTAAGGGAAACATCTAAAGCTTGGCTTTTTCTCATGATATCTTATGTTCACAGTCTGCTGAAAGCAGAGCTCAACTTCAGCCGCTCAGCGGGACTCACGTGGTCGTCGCCAGCACGGAAAGCCTGTGTTACAGAAAGGGGCTTACGAGGGGCTTTACTATTTTAACCTCCCAAAAGACGGAAAGCCTAGGAAGGGAGAGGGTTAGTTTATGAAAACATGTCAGAAAGGGTTAATATCAGAACACGGAATACGGTATTTGGGATAAAGGTGCTGTTTGCATACGGGCAGGTGGATGCACTTTGGTGGAAAWACAATCATTTATGTAAAGCTGGAGAATATCGCAGAGTAGCCTTAGCGAAAGTAAAGAGAAGGAAAATTTTAGTTTTAAAATCAAGTGTGATTCATTTATGAAAAGGGTTATCTCTGCCCTGAAATAGCAAGGCAGTCCAAGATGTTTCTTCTTGTACTTCAAACTGATGAGCCAATGTCCCAAGCTGGCTATAAGCTGAGTAGCTTTTAAATGCAACACAAGCCTTTCAAGACATAATAATAAGAATAACAATAACAACAAYAATAATAATAACAACAAYAATAATAATAATTAGCAGCAGTAATGACAATAACAATGATGCAAACTTCCCTAGCAATGTGGGAGCTCACGTCATGCTGGGCATTGCCCAGGACTAAGAGACTTCTCAAAGATCTGTGAGCTTGTGTTGTGGCCTGCCTACTTCAGGCTAAGAAAGATGCTTCCAGCGAGGAGCAGCTAACGTGACGAGACTCTAGTGAAACRCTGGGACTCCCATTGGTGCTGGCTCTGGACGTACCAGACTGAACGTGTTGTTCCAGCACATATAGCAAAGCGATAATCCACCACAAATCTGCCACAAAGAACATCAGCTGACGAGTAGTTACCTGCTTAGTAATGGTAACCAAGTAACAAGTGATAGGATGAGAGGAAATGGCCTCAAGTTGCGCCAGAGGAGGTTTAGGTTGGACATTAGGAAAAATTTCTTCACCGAAAGGGTAGTCAGGCATTGGAACAGGCTGCCCAGGGAAGTGGTGGAGTCACCATCACTGGAGGCGTTCAAAAACCATGTAGATGTGGCGCTTCGGGACATGGTTTAGTGGGCATGGTGGTGTTGGGTTGATGGTTGGACTTGATGATCTTAGAGGTCTTTTCCAACTTTAATGATTCTATGATTCCATTCTATGATTCTATAGCAATGGTAAAGGAACTTTCGTTTTCTGTGTACAGATTTCTTGGTTGCTTTCTGGGTCCCACTTTTGAAAAKTTCAACTGATGCAAATACCATGAGACCATCTGCTCGGTGTTATTTCAAAGGGATCAATTCCTTGTGACCAGAGCCTGTACGGCCGCTGGCTCTTCCCTTCTTTCTTGTTGTTTAAGATCACTGAATGTTCATCACCCTGAAGAGTTGCGTCTGTGCTTTAGATYGGGCTGGTTTAGCTCAGCGTGATCCAACAGATTTTTAAAGCTTTACCTCGTCAAGTGACTTCGGAGCAGTTCTGTGAACATTCAAGAAAGTTGATTAGTGACCATATGGGTAGGACACAGATGATGGGATGCTCATACACTGTGTTCTCCATGCTGCTATGCTATCTATATGCTCTAAATCATCAACAGCCTGTATCCAAACTAAGTAAACAAACAATGAGCTCAGCGCCAATATATTACTCCTCTCTCTTAACCAATTTTTAATAACTCTCCATTTTTCCTTTCTCCTCCACAGTCCTACGATACGATTTTAAAGTATCGGAGACACTGTGCAAGACCTCATGGCCAGCATTAGTAAAGCAGGGTGCAGAGCAGGCACTGCAGGCTCAGAAATCCAACCTTCCGTCTTTAACGCAGTGGAAATAGAAAAGCTAAGAATTTCCTGTCATGTCTAAAATGTCCCAAGCTGAGCATATATTTAATGAATATACACAATTACGTTTGTGCTATGCTGGTACATGTTCCTACCAGAGAAGCCACAATATTATTACTGTCATTAAATGTGTAGGGCTCCCAGAGTATATTAGATGTTCTTGGATACCTCGGTGGTTGTTTAGCTGTAAGGCCCGATATTAACGGTAAGAGGATAAGAGCTATCCACCAAATCCTCACGTATCCACACGCAGTGTTTTGTACAATTGCCACTATTAAAATTTCACTTCTAGACAAATCATATGTTACGTGTTTGAAATGCAACTAAGGACACTCACCGCATTTGAAAGYGGGAAATGCCTGCTGAGTAGTTCATGCCTGCTACAGTGTGTAAGGAATTCAAAGGAAGGTGAATAACTTCTGTTTCCCATTATTTTCACTATTTTCAGCTCCAACCTCTGCTCCCAAGGATCTGACAGTCATTACACGGGAGGGGAAGCCCCGGGCCGTCACTGTCAGCTGGCAGCCACCATTGGAAGCCAATGGAAAAATTACTGGTAAACATTTACATTATCCTGCGTTCTCCTTTTTATTTCACTGTTCTGATCAGTTGCTGCTTTCATTCCCTATTTTCTATGGAAACATCTCTGTTTTTTTTCTAGAATGCTATTTGATCTGATGTTGTTTTATGTTCTCTTACTTTTATCYGCCAAGTTGGTCTAGGATTCGAGGCAATGTTAGGAATGCTGCAAGATCTAGGACTCAAGAGGATGTAAAGCTTTTATTTTTGAATGCTAAGAGCAGTAATGTAAGTTTAAGAATGCAGCAGTCTAAGCAAAGGTTTTGTGGTACATGCTGCTCAACGATAATTAGAAATGACTAATAATAAGTACTTTGTTTGGCAATAATGCAATACACAATATACATAATGATAGGTTGCTCGGTGCAGCACATAATGGGAGAATTTATTGCTAGATATTTAAGTTTACAATAACAATTTAAGGCAATGATGATCAGGAAAAAAACCCTAATGTTGACTGACAAGAACTAAACTTAATAGATGCTTCACAGTGACAGATTTTATTTTCCAAAATATTGCGTATAACCTTCGTGCCTAATTAAGAAATCCATTACAAACTTATATTGTTAATTTAGTTTGAAAAATATAGTAGAGCTCTATCTGAAATTTTGCATTTAAATGATCATTTTAGTCTGCTAATAGACATCTCAGAGGCATATAATTATTAGGAGAAATATTGTTCGTCTTCAAAAATGGGCACATTATGTTCACATTACTACCAACAGTTGGGTTAGACCAGTCCTACAACGTATTTTCGTGCGGGAGAAAGTGCGCGTACGTCACCGTTACTGCTAGTGATCCCAGCACCGCGCTGCTGAAGCATTGAGAAATACCGGTGTAAGAGGAGGGATGCTTCAGAACGACGTCCCGCGTGAGCCGTTAGCAGTCAAGAGCACTGGGTCAGATTTTAACGGTTGTAACTCAGCAGGGCTTCGCTGGCATCAGATGAGCTGTTGTGAGTTACACCAGGAAAGTATCCCACTTCATGTTACCAATAAAATAGGGATAGACTTCCGTGTGGACATCGCCCAGCAATAACGATTCCTAGGTTAGACTTGCATAACCGCGTATAATTTCACTCTACGTTATCACCAGCACTTTACAATCCGTGACCGTGTCCGAAAGGAGGATGTTTTGATGAAATGGCTCTRTTTACACTACCCTAATTTAGCCATTAGAGAGAAGAAACGATCATTCTGATGGACAACACACTGAAATGAGTGCTAATGGTCCYGATTCCCTATGACTAAAAGACAAAATAAAATAAAAGCTTTCCTGACTTCCAAGGCGTGAAATGACTCCGTGGTAGCAACTTTTATAGAGTTTTTCCATCGACAGCAGCATTCAGACCTGAGAGCAGACGGGGTCCCCTGACATCCATGCCCAAACTTCTTTCTTGTAGGACATGGTTGAAGAATGACTCTCATAGGGATTTTTTACTGCATATGTGGTCAAATGTTTCTTAGACATGTCAAGCAGAGGAAGCAACTCCTTGTGGAAAGCAGAAATGTCCCTAACAACCAAATCTTCATCCCTACAAATGCTTGAGYGAGGGTATTTGTCTTAATCTGAGAAACATATGTATATTTTCATAACTTTATATATATTAATTCAAACATCATGGTCAGAGAAACTGCTTTAGTAATCCCAAACAACAAGCCTCTAAATAAAATCCCATAATATAAAACAAGCAAAAAAAAAAMCCCGCAAAAACATATCCTTTCCATCCTAACACTGCTTGTCCGTGACCAGKGTAACAATTCATGTGGAATGAGTTTTGAAAAGCACCTTTGTTTCAGAAAAGAATAGGGAAATAGCAGTAATAAGGCTTACACCAATTTTGTAGTAACTTTGGATCCAGGCACAAAGATGAAGTCCAGAAGACCTGCTCGGTCTCTCTCTGCTCCCGTAGCTGCGGCACGGCACTTAAGACCTGACTTAGAGTGGGTTTTTTGTGTAAGATTAATTTGCCAGGGAGCCTTTAAGGGGAAAAAAAAAGGAAGAAAAAGAAAGGGAAAAAAAAAAAAAGATGTTTTCAAATTTGAGCAGAGGCCGGTGTTGCAGGTCCCCAGCTGAGGCTGGGTTGGCACAGAGGGYGTGCCAGACTTCTCAGCCTTTCCTACGGGCTTTTTTCTTCTTCCCAAAATTTCTTGTGCTGGCAAGGTAATTCCTACAAACTACTATCATTTCCTAACACTGGTACTTCTCCTCTCTAAGTTCTGAAACTTTTAAGTTTTATTCAGTGATAAGTAGTTGTAGTACTCTAAATTACCAAAATTTTTAATTCTTCATTCTTTTCCCCAAAATACTTGCCCCTATAGTTGCMAAGAAATATTGTATGGCTTCCCATAAGCACCCAGTAATTGATGTGTATCGTTGATGCCRTTTAGTCTTATTTCAGCCCTGAAACACTAAAGACTTACATCGTGTGGTTTATGGCAGCTGTCAGACTGAATGGTGCACCTGAATTTGAGAAATGCACTTGTAACAGCCTTTTAATGTGTGCTACCTATTTTTCTATTTGTTAAATCTATATTTCTTACCGTGAAGACTGTAAGTGTGGTTTTGTTCTAAAAATAGACAAATGTATATTGTCATAACATCCCTCAAAGCTGTTTTGATCGGCGACCTGCCATCACTGCTTTTAAAAAGAAAACCCTGATTTTTAAGAAATCTGATTGTTATATGTTCTTCATAACGGAAGCACGTTAAAATTTGATWGCAGTACTAACTGAGAGACTGTGTTTATTCAGCTTACATCCTCTTCTATACTTTGGACAAGAATGCTCCAATTGATGACTGGATTATGGAGTCCATCAGCGGCGACCGGCTCACCCACCAAATCATGGACCTCAACCTGGACACCGTCTACTACTTCAGAATCCAAGCTCGCAACGCCAAGGGAGTGGGGCCCCTCTCCGATCCTATTTTCTTCCGGACGCTGAAAGGTTTGGATCTGTGTCATCTGGATATTAATGATATATAGAATTTTCTAATGCCTCTGTGGGAGCTTTGCAATTGATTCCATGTCAGCCAGAAGAGATCCTACTCCTTGAAACTATTATTGAGAGAGMAAAGCAAAATGCTACGTACAGTAGTTGACAAAAGTAAACCACATAATGAGGCAGTAACTATATTTTTAAATTCAGTCAGCTGGGGAAAAGCAGTCTGACACCACCTAACTTTCTACCACCAATAATAAAGCTAATTGGAGCTGACTGGATTTCTCTAGGGGAGTTCCTTTTCATTTTGGATCCTCCGGTGACTGTAGGAACCTGTAATGGCACTCCTGCCATCAGAGTAGGCATGCAAAATTATGATTAAAAATCTCAGCAAACTGAGATGCAACTTGACTTTGMGTGGGGAAAGTTGTTCCAGGTATTTTTCAGTACCTGTTATTAACAGATTAATTAATACCTGATCCCTCTCCCTTAGTGGCCCGTGAGAGGGAGCAGGCAAAACAGGGGGACCCATTTTTTTTTTTGGCTGGTATTTCAGCACCGATGCGTTTGTGAAAGCAAAGGACTGCACTTGTACCAGACTCGGTTTCAAATTAACATGGAGAGAGATTCCTCTTCTCTCTTTCCCGCTGCCTGTCTGTGTGAAGCCCTGATGTGATCTACCCAGAAATTATTAGTTATGAAGATGTAAGCAACATTACCGTGAGTGGGAAGCAGGGTGCTTGCCGCAGCTCTGCTCCTTATATTTTAACTGTCACTCATTCATTTGCACAAAGGTATGAAATTACTTYTAAGAAAGACGTGTAATTAATGAAAAACTCAAATGACATAAACAGCGAACCTATTCCAGGAAAGAAACGTGGCATACGTGAGAGCACGTTATCGCTGTGTCTTCCCTAGAGAAAATCCAGGGATTTGTATATAAAAATAACATCTTGGCAGAAGGTAATTGAAACTGGGCTTGAGGAGTCATGACTGGAGGGAAAATGAGGGAAATTCAGAGTCAGACTCAAGCCGGAGAGAGGCTCRGAATTAGCGTTCGCACTCAAGCCTCCTTTTAACCAATTCTAAGTGACTTTATTTAAGGCGAACTGTACAAAAGCCAAGCAAAATGACTGCAGAGAAGGGGTGACGCACCACCCCACATCATTCCCTTCGGGGGATTTGTTTGCTTGGCGAGAGCTTGTATTTGAGTACGTCTTTCAGCCAACCTTCATGTGAATAGCCRATTTTTCTGCTGCTTCTGAGGGAAGGAGGGGAAACTCCATTTTCAGCCATTAAGGAAGGATTTCAATGAATGAGCCAGTGTCCTCAGCAGCACTGGCAGAGAGCTGGTCCTTTTTTTCTTCACTGATACCGGCGTCTCTAAAGCATGCTCTCGACCATTCAGGCTGGGAGTGAAAAGCCTCGTACAACAGTTTTCATGAATTAGCGAGAGTCAGAAAAAAAAAAATGAAAAATGGTATCAATTTGTTGCGAGCTTATCACCGCCTGCCCAGGTTTGCAGGACTTACTTGTCCAAGTCATGTTTCGCTTTGAATGAATTATTGGTAAGATCCTGATTATTCATTCTCCACTGCCATGAAATGTGAAGAGATAGCACTTTGCGGGTGCTTCATCTCTATCAAGCGGATGGTGCCAACTTAATTTCATGCTCACAATTTGTGCCAAGCAGAAGTAGTCTATTAGACTGAGTTTAAAATGAGTCAAGGCATCAAAATATAATAACCGCAGACTAATGAGATATGCGAAGATATAGAGACCCAGATATCTAACTAAACCAAAAGATTAATGCACTTGATATCACCTGCTTTGTAATGTTTACACAAAGTACCATAAAACTCATTTGGGAAACGAATTCTAGATCAGACAGCATCAACAGATACCAAAAAGATGAAGTTATACGTTTGTTACATCTTGTWATAGCCTACAAGGACTCCGTCTAATACCCTGCCGTGAATACTTAATGATATCCACCCTAAATATGTCATGTTCAATAACAGTCAGCTGGTTTTTTGACAAATCTATCCCTACACTTGCGGTGAAAAGACTTTCTGAAGTCTTGAGTGCATTCTGAATTACGCAAAAATGTTGGTTTTGTTCCCTTAATGCTTATTAACGGAAGACGTGTATGTGCCATACGGTAACGCGTGCTCTGATGGCAAATCTACGTCCCGATCAGACGGAGTTTTAAATCACAAGGAACTAAACAAGCATCAAAGATCCACTAAGTCACCCACCGTCTCGTTTCATATATTATAGCACATAAAGCTCCTCCAAGGAAACCAAGCCATTACTTGTCTTGTAATTGTGATGTGAGTATTTGTAGTGACTTTCCTTTGCTAATGAAAATGTAGTGATGTGTGAGAAGGAGATATGTTTAATAGTAAATAACACCACCAYGGAGCAATGAGTTTATATTCTTCCACCTCAGCTCCACTGATGATAATATACAGGCAAATGGGCAAATCCTTAGCTTATGTGAATTGTTGTTACACTGTGAACTTCGATCAATCTGCGACAGTTTACATCAGTTGAGGATCTGCTTTTTTATGCTCCGGCTGGTTAAATTTGTCACTTAAARCATGAAGAATCTGATACACACATTCTTAGGGACCTGGAATAGAAGAATAAAATGTCATTGCACATCCCACCTTTTTTTTTGTTAGATAATTTGGGCCAAAATTTGAGGTCGTTACTAGGATTTTTCTTAACTCCTTACTGAGTCTGGATGACTTCAAGAAATCTTATGGAATATATATATATGGAAGAGAAGCAGAGCGTGCCCCAAATAGTATGTGTGTTTTGCAGCCCTTCKCAGTGTATTGTCACGGATTGCCCCTGAAGTTAAATTCCGACTCTCGATGTTACWTTACTTTTATGGCATATAAATTTTCGGAAATCTATTAAGTTGCAGAAGTAAATAAATAGTCTGAAATTCATTTGCAGCTGCCCACTGGAACATGACAACAAAAGAGAGAATGAATGAAGCGCTGACAGACAGACAGGCAGGAGGATTTCCTCAATCTTTTAAATAACTTGTCAGTGATTTTTTTTTTCATCTATTACAGAAATAAGCAAATCTCAGAACAGCACTTGCTAGATGTGCTTATGCTTTCTTCTGCTCAGCCATACCTATTCTGGATTTCCGCCAGCATTTACAAACAGACCTTCCTTGAGTGCTGAGCTCCTTTAATTACAGAAAATTAGAGAGTAGTATTCTGCTTATCGGAATCGCACAAAACGTGACATCGGTACATATAAACTGAAAAAAGTTGCCTGTTAATGCACCTGTAGGCATAACGTCAAGCATGAATAAAACTGGATCGGATGTGTTTTTAAAGGGATGAGTGGAAAGGGGGAGAGAGAGGGAGGAAGAGGCCACGGGCCGAGCTTCCGTACGCTCTCAGATATTCCCATCGTGCTAARGTGGGCAAGGAAAACTCTATTCGTGGGCTTTCTACAGGACACCAGATCAAAAAGTTGCCGCTTTCTAAAAGAGCCCTGAAATCGCCGGTGATGCCGGTCCCCGCCTTGACCCCCCTTTTGGCAGGGATGGTGTGGGGCGGCATTTCTAGCCCTGCAGTGCCCTCTAATGCTGCCTCGGCGTCGTGGTTCACCACCTCGTCCCAGTTCATAACCGGCACCAAACGGTGAACCCCCCCCCGTGACCTGCCAGAAGCAGGTATCACCCACCCGGGCTGCGGCATCTCGTAGCRCTGGAGGGGTCACGGGCTTCGCCTCCTCCGTCGCCCGGAGAAGGCAGCGAACGCCGAGCGGTGCCAGGGCAGCGTCTGAGCTGGCGTCAGCGCTCGGACGGAGGTAACGGCAGTCACGAGCAAGGTTTCACGTTTTGACGAATAYTTTCGTCCTGAGGGAAAGGTGATAACCCCAGGTATGGCTCGGCGGGGAAGCGCAGGCTCACRGGTTTTCCAGAGAGTTGGAGGCGACGTGCTCCACGCACCCTGCTTCTCCGCAGCCAGGTGAAAAAGTCTGGGAGGGAGAGGGAAAAAAATGAACTGAGGGTTTTGGGGGGGTCATCGAAGGAGCTATTTCCCCCTCTGCCAGAGGCATGGAGCTCGTAGATGTGTCTGTAAATGTAAACCTACTGCTAGTGCAGTACCTCCATCTGTTCCTAGCGTGGTGCCATGATCTAGAGGAGGTTTTGTCGTGATTTTAGCAGCGAGGGGAGCAGCATGCTCTGCACCTGCAGGCAGCGGTTATTTGACTTCCAGATTCRTGTGCCAAATCACTTCTTTTCCCCCCAGTTTCCTGTACTTAAGATTCTTGCATAATTTATTAAGCAGAGGACTGGTTAATGCTCCATGATGGTAGCTACTTATGAATCCAAGGAAAGTTTAATTCCCTCAGCCATATCATAAATAGTCAGAAGTTGTAGCTGCGCAGGAAAGCTTTTAATGTATCTATTGAGTTTTGAAGTCTTGTCTGGTGCGCTATCTTTTATGGTTATTATGCAAAAACATGTAAATAGTTTTAAACCCCTTTGTAAAAAGCTGAAACAATTATAATATAAGGCAGATTGAGCTTTCAACTTGTAGGTGATTTGACTGTAATTATTTAAAGAAGCAGCGTCTCTCTCTCTCTCTCTTTCCCTTCTCGCTTAATTAAACTTCCCAGATCATACCGAAGAAGAACAAGAGAATGAAAAATGCTGCGGTAAAGGTTTCACATTTGGAAGAACTTGGTGAAAATACCTGATATAAGGCATGGTTCRGCCTGTGTTCAGAGTCCAAGGAGCGTCTGGACGACGCTTTTAGCCATGCGGTTTAGTTTTAGGCAGTCCCGCGAGGAGCGGGGAGCTGGACTCCCTGATCCTCACGGCTCCCTTCCAACGCGAGATAACTCTGTGACCCTCTGGTTCTATGATTCTGTGTTTGTCCTCTCCGTTCTCCAGGAGCTCTCTGAAAAAGGGAACGGTAAAACTCATCCCGTCGTCCCCCCCCCCCCGTGCCCCCCCGCCCGCGGTGCGATAGTTGATGCGACGCGTCGGCTCGTCTGCGAGGAGCCGTCAGCCTCTAATGACATTGTCTCTTTCTTGCAGTCGAGCACCCTGACAAAATGGCTAATGACCAAGGTACGGTGCCCTCAATCTTGTCGTCTTTTCTGTCGGAGCCTCGGGGGACGCGCCGGGAAGGGGRGGGGGGGGGGGCGGAGGGGCCCCCCGCGCTTTTCACCTGGGCTGCACACCTGAGGAGGCAGACGCTGGCGTGATAATTAATCTTGTTAATGAAGTTCTGCTCGGCTGAGGCTGCTGCTTTGATGGGGAAGATGTAAATTTTCGGGGGAGGAAATTGTTTTGTCTCTTTTCTGAAGGACCAATTAAAACGTCAAGCTTCTTTGTACGAAATAAATTCTTAGTCTCTCTGCTGCACTTCTGAATAATTCACATTAAGTATAATTAAGCTCAGCATAATTTCCAGGCTCCTCTTGCATCCTTTCGTGGGTTGTAGATTAAAGTTCAAAAGCCTCACAGTGAGAAATCATAAATCATCTTTTCTCTCAAACCAGCAGCTCCTGTTGAATAATAGCAAAGTTTAGTCAACTTTTCAAGGCATTATCATTACGTTTTCCAAATATGAATATATGTCTGATTAGTCGCAGTTCCTCGGCTCCTGTCTTCTTTCGAATACTTGTGAAGTCTGTTACTAGGATATTTTCTCCTTTTTTTACTTTAGACCTATTTATTCCTAAGTATTTCTTTCAATTACAGCTAGAGCATTGTACATTTATGTGACATCTGCCCAAGGAAACGGTCACGGTGACRTTTGGAAAAAYGGAAGCCTGATCTTGGGAGGTTYATTTGGATTCGAACTCTCACTTGAYGTTTTTTGAAGCAAACCTCAAATCCCTGGCTTCACTTAACGGCTACCGTCTTACCCCAATTTAGTGAGCTGCGTTAACTTGCAGTAGATAATTCCCARGGAAGACAAGAAAGGGTTATTTAGAAGATCAAAGTCAACTCTAGGCCCTTTCATAGGTTTTACTTTGACCTGGAGCATCCCTGGAGGTAACCCAGAGGATATTTCGTCACTAGGATTTTACTTTGTACCAGGTACCACATATAGTCTCACAGCGAGCTAGCACATCGGAGAGACCCGCTCTCAGCCAGTTTTGGAAATTCACCCTCTGATTTCAGCGTATGATTTGCTGAAAGAAGTATACAAATTGTAAAATTAAAAGCTGGTTTTGCTCAGTATGGTTTTTTGCACCACAGCACACACAAATTGGAATTGTCGTGTTTGAATAGATAAAAACTATTTTTAAAGGGTAAAAGTGTTCGGTTACAAAGAAGGCTGAATGTAAATTGTCGGTATATTTTTCTCAAATTTGCATTTAAAATGTTTTCAGGCAGGTTTGGAAAACCTAGGAGAGGCTTCAGCATGAGGTATCACCTGGTAAGCAGGACTGAAAAAGTGTCAAGTTCAGTTTAAAAAAAAAGAAAAGGGGGGAAAAAAGTAAGGCTAGATGGGAAGTAGAGTTTGTGGCTTAGTTCTTCACTGAGCATGTTGCTCTGTTTCAGCATAACTCTGTGGTCGTGTGGCCATAGTGCTATTTAATGGATTTCATGGCATAGCACGTGGAGCRTCCGCCTTCTCTGCTGCTGATTGTGATTTCCAATGGCAAAGCCAGCACCAGTCACAGCAGGCTGCCAGGCATGACCTCCTGTAGATATCRTAGGACAACCACTCCTATAGACATGGTCCATTCTTTCCCAATAGTTGTCCCATATCTTCTGCTCGTGAAGCAGATACCTGTGAAAGCAGCGTCAGGTTTCTTCCCGAGTTTCCGCTTGCCTCTTTCCGTGTAACGTTGCAGAAAATCCAGACTTCTTGGATGCTCTACATGCTCCTTTTGCGACGTTTTATGGGAGAAAAAAAAAATATAGGAAATGTGGGGAAGCGTTTTTACGTTCCACAGACTGGTGAACTCCTGTCCATCACAAGGGTATAAAGAATCAGATTCTCTGCAGAGGGACCTGCCTATCCCACCTTGTGCTGTGGTTTAGTTAATGGGGAGATGTAAATAAGCGTGACAGATCAAGTGCAGATACGCTGTATGTGGTAGGTGAATACATATTCCTCAAACTACCACAGAAAAAAAAGAGGTCTGGGTCTTTTTCYTTTTGTGCATCGTATTCCTCTGGGAACGCTGTGCCCCTTGCTAGGGTTTTCCTTGCTACGGAAAAACTCCCCAGAATAATTCATTGTTCTCGTACAGCCTGAACAGTGTTTTTAGTGAACGATACTCCATACAGACTTTAAAACAGGAAAGATTTCAGCCAGTCTTGTGTAACTAGATGTTACAGCGTGACGTCTGGCTGAAGCATATCCCCAGGGTATGTCCCTGGGGACTTCCCAACATCCCAACAGCTGTGTGTTGGGGTTGCAGCCGTAGCCTGTGAATTCCTGATTGCTTCGGGTATGGTGGGGTTTTCTGTTTTGATTTGAGTCAAATAACTTACAAAAATGAAAGGAGGTTAGCRTGTCTTTGGCAGACAGCAGAGCACGAGTTAAACACAGTCAGTCACTCCTCGTACATAAATACCGAATTTCGCCTGGGTACTTGAAGTACRCCGCATTGTCGTTCTTTAGGACCGCAGTAAATAAGGAGAAGAAATTCTCAGCCTTTCGTTGTACCTTCCATAGGCTTGTTGATATCTAAATTCAGTTTCCATTTTTACGTGACCTCAATGATGAATTCTAAKAAGACGAAGACTGAGGTCTTCACTTGGGTCTATTTGGTCTTCAGGCAACTCTGTTAAAGGCAAGTCGACGGGGTGGCTCTCACTGTAACTGTACTCCAAGCACAAGCATTAAGACAAACAAAGTCAAAGTTTCTCAAAGCTCATTTGCCTTAGAAATCATCAAAGCTAATTCTTTAATCAGCCTGAACCAATGCCTACTGAAGTCAGTGGGAGCCTTTTAAATTACTCTGTGCTTTGGACAAGGCCCTTAGGGCCATCTCTGCCACAAATGCAATTCTTATTGAGTGACATAAATTAACTCTGGTAGGTCATCTGTCTCTAATGCCGGCTCGTGGTTCCTGAGTTCAGGAAGCAAAATTCACTTACATGGCAGCAAAGCACTGTCGGAGGGTGTGGGACATGCGAGGGRGTTTGGGCAGAGACACCGAGGTTTGAGGGCATGAGGTGGTAGAGCTTTGAAGATCTCAGCTGTGGGGCTCAGCTAGAAGGGACGGTACAACTACTGCCATCCTTAGGTGCAAAAAAGGAGATAAGGAGGAGAGGAGAGTTTAGGGAGAACTTCAAAGGTTTCTCGGTCAGGGCAAATGTGCTCCCTGTTGCCGCAACTCCCTGGGAGAGCAGAGACCAGCCACTGCAAGGAGGGGCCACCACTGAGAAGAGGAAGGAGGCAGGAGACACCTCACCTCCGTTAACTTCATTCTTGCCCATAAGTGAGGGACAGAGTTGAGCCTGTCCCGTCCCGTCCTGTGGAAGCTTTGGTCTGACAGAGGGTGAGAAATCCTGTTGATGAAATGCAAGAAATGCTCCCAGGGCGCAAACTCTGTTATCCGAAGGGCAAAAAGAGGAGCGTCGGCATCTAGAGAATCAAATCACGCATTTCCCAAGAGGGCCCTTAAATCTGAAGTGGGTGCCAAGCCCGTAAATGTGCCAGCTTCCTTTCAGGTTTTTAATTTGCCTGTATGCAACTGGTAGAACAGGGCGTGTTCAAAGGTAGTAAAAATGGTAATATAAAAATAAGAATAAAATTACAGTTTCAAATGCTCAAGAGAGAATTTGTGTCACAAACCTTATGCATGTGGGCAAGGCAAGTTGCTTTCAGATGACCTGTGGTAGAGGCTTCCTGGAGTCTAAAAATATGATTTTTGTCCGAAATATATAGAGGCAAACTGGGCAAAGAAGAGATTAATTCATTGTGTTTTATCTTGCCCCAGTTTCCATTTGATAAAACAATATTAAATTCTTTAGTCTGTATTTTGTCAGTATAGGACTTGTCAACAGTTATGTGTTGCCATCACAATTAGATCTCTGCAAGAGCAAAAAAAGCCGATATCTGCTTTTGGACTACGAAAGTTTTATAACGTCCCCTGTAAATTTTGATAAAAGGAAACGTACACAATTTTGAACAAATGTTTCTCCTTATCTTAGGAAATTTCAGTACATTTTGATTGTTCAATTGTTTTCTGAAAACGTCCCTCCCATGAAATGGGTCATATAAACTATAGATAAATTCSTATATCACTATGGAAAACTGTTTACATTTGGAATACAGGTACAATTTGTTCTTTTTTATATGACATTACTGTTTTTAAACCATAAACTGGATATTCACAAGTTCAGATTTAATGTTTACTGCYGTGGTGAGGCCAGTGGGAGGTCTCCTGTTCCCCAGACCCGGAGCAGGGCCAGTGACCATACCCAGGCTCCACAAAAAGCCCGTGGAGAAGATCATCCGAGACAGAAATCCACAGCTTTTGTTTCCAAATCCCGAGGAAGCCGGTGRTCTGCATTGTTTTGCATCCAGTCCGGAGGCACGTGGAAGGGTTTCCAAGTGATGCTGGGGGACTTTGCCTCTCCCGAACARGGGATGACCCCTTGGTACTTGACCGCACACCTATTTTACACCTCGGTGCTCTGCATCTCGTGRGTTAACAGGGCACCGTTAGCTTCAGCTTTCAGAGCAAGAGGGTTTGAAGCGCRGTCTAGTCATTCCTGGCATTTGGCTTTCTGCAGTTCAACCTTTGCCATGTTGGATTATTGCAGGCCTGTTGCTGTTTGCCCATTTGAAACCTTCCGGGGCTCGTTTTTCTGCATATGCCTTCCTGCGTGCAAAACGGCTGCCGGTACATCTACAGCCTGATATCAGCCCCCAAACAGTCACATATCGTCTCACACTGTGACTGCAGAAGGCATAAGTTTGCCTCTTTTTTTTCTGTTAAAGCTTTTGATGGCTCCGGGCTTTCAGTTCTGAAGCTGTTTTGTAAACTCTGAGCGTAGCAGGAGTGAAAGGATGAGCAGTTCAGATCTTTTTCAAAGAGCTGCTTCCTAAACAAATAATGCAGTGGTCTGTAACGCTCTCCGCTAGAGAAAAGAAATAAGAAATATCCCATTTATCAGAATAACCCCTTCTGGGGAAAAAAAAAAAAGCCTTTTAAACTTGTGTCATCTGGCTATGTTTACCAGGCAGGTGTAGGAACTCTTTCTTAAGGTCCAAAAAATGGAAAGCATCTCAGAAGGCAARGCATGCTTGAAATTTAAAGAAGGGTTATTCCTGCATCTTGGTTGTGTTTCCTGCTACGCTGAGACGTAGTTGGGACAACTGTCTCTGGATGGACTTGAAACAGAAGGACTAGAAAGTCTACAGGTATTGTGGCRTCTGTTCGCCTAATCCTGCATTTCTTTCCAAGAAGTCTGCCTTCTTGCAAAGTTAAAAAAATAAGCAAACTTGCAAACACCCCTGCCTTCGACGAGCTCTTCAGCTGTCATCAGGACAACGTGGGTGTCTCCTTCGTTACCAGGTGCTGACCATAGGTGGGAAGAAGACACAAGTCCTCATGCTCTGACTTGTTTAAATGCTGATGGGTGCAGAACCTCAGAGATGAAAGCTAATGTTGTAGTCTGCCGTATAGCGTGGTCAATGGGGAGAGGCGGGATGGAAAAMCCAGCTTTTCCCATCCAAGATAAGCAGGTTCGGTCATGGTTGGGAGGTTTCCTTCTCTCATCGCTGACCAAAGAGGGAACTTGTGAATAGCCGCGCACATGGAGATGGATCCTGCCCTCTCTACTCTCTGCAGTCAGTGTGTGACCCACCGCTTCTCCTCCCGGCTGGGTGTGCGAATACGCGAGGTGGCCGCACAACATTACCCCTCTCAGGCCGAACTGGTGTCCATCTTCCTGGATGAAGAGCAGCCTCTGGAGCGATACTGAACTGCCTAACATGTATTATTCAACCTTTCTCTCTTCTGACTTGTATTTCTACCTTCCCAGCAGATGATACCAAATTGGAACAAGGTGCTAGGGGGATGTATTCTTTTTCTCAGATGTCTGTGTGTCTGCTCTGGGCAGAAGCTCTCATTGACCCTTTCTTTTCAGCCGTCCTCCTTACTCTGCTTTTACTCTGCTATGTCTGAGCTTCCTTATTCTACGAGGTTTCTAGGAGGGCTGCAGGTCAGCAGYGAGCTAGAGCTGGCCCCCGAAGACAACTTGCTATCTTCTGCTATCTTCTGCTCTATCCTGGAGCAGGTTTCCAAGTGCTCATAACTAACTTAGGGAGCTCAGCTTTTCCATGGAAACAGAAGAGCAGCTTCTCTGATGGCACCGTATGCCTGACAGCTTGTGTTGGCTGTGAGAGCCAATGACTTAGTCTGCATGCTTGAACCTCCCGATGACTTAGTTTGCATGCTTGAACCTCCCTGGGGACACCCATGGGGCAGGGAATATCACTTACAGTCTCTGCCGTCTCATATGAGAATATTGCTCAGCTTATTTTCTCCGTATTTTGGACTGTTTAAGGCAAAATACAGCACCAGCGGTAGTGCGGGGCCGTGTCTGGTTCAGAGGAGCCAGATGATATAACAGCAAGCGTCGTTCCCCCTCCAGCTCTCCAGCTCAGGTTGTTGGCTTGCAGTGAGCGTTTTGCAAGGAGAGAGCATTCCCTCAACGCCTACTGATCTGCCCGTGCCGTGCGGGGGTACCTGAAGTTTGCAAATAAGGAAGCTGCTCGAATAAAGCATGAAAAAGGGAAGAGATTTACAGCAAAATGACAACAGAATTTTGGCGAGTTTCCAAGCGCTGGAGACCTGAGAGGATGAAGAACTGCTGTTGTCACCGACAACTTGATTTTTTTTTGCCTTGACAAGACCAAGTTGAAATGTTTATTTCATATAATCGCACCTGAGATTCMGTTGTGGGAAGAGGATATGCTTTTTCAGAGAAAGACTCAAGTTACTGAAACATTTGAAAGACAGACCTGG
This sequence comes from Oceanodroma leucorhoa, assembly GCA_030449065.1. NCBI lineage: Eukaryota > Metazoa > Chordata > Aves > Procellariiformes > Oceanodroma > Oceanodroma leucorhoa. The sequence goes on from JASVER010000035.1 coordinate 8,077,599, forward strand.
GGGAAAACAGAAGTTAAACAGAGAAGTGAGAGATGAGAAATGATATGTAGGTTCATATGGATGCAGGTTTTGGTACCTCTGGAAGTATGTTACCACCTTTAATACAACTCATTAAAAAAGTAGGAAAATCAAGTTTAAAGGCTGTTTAACCTGCATTAAAAAAGGCAGTTCTCAAAGAAACAGCTGATTAGTCAAAATTTTATAGTGGTTTGTTCCAAAAGATGGACTGATACGAAGGAGAAAAGCTCCACTGGAAACTGGTGGATTTTGAAGAGAGAGTCCATTGTCTGACCCCCAAAAAACCCAAATGAGATCTGGATGTATCTGTTGAGTTATGTCCACCCTATACGTGACTTTCTGGCTGACGCTGAGGTTTTATGTCTAAACTCGGTGGGACAGGAGTTTTGTACTCATCTTCTGTAAGCCARGAAACCCACCGGTGGGTTTGGGAAGGGGATGGAGAGCGACAGCAGTAGTGAGTACAATGCGAACAGATGAGTGCAGTGAAGATGTCGAAGATGAAGATTAAGTGGAAGGACACAGGCTAGCTTACTTTTTAAATTAGATTATTATAAAGGTAGTCGAAACCTGAGACCTTGAAGCTGAGTCAAGCAATAGCCTCGGAGTAGCAATGCTCTTGCACATAGTTTGAGTTTTTTAAAGGGAAATATAACCTAAACTGTTGTCGAGTGAAAGCTAGAGATAGAAGTGATTCATGGAGGTGTGTTGGCTTGTGACAGAGCGTGGATAATCCTTAGGGGTTTAATCCCTACCTACCCTTTAACATATAAAACCTTACAGTGCATYTGATATTTACCTCCCATCTCCTAAGTGCTTAGATTTCCATATTTATCCAAATATTGAATAAAGTTTGTATGTCTTAATAGCAGAAGAGAGCCGAACTACCATAAATTCARTCTTGGCTATCCCTGACAAACAGTGTTGTTGAAATACTGTTTGTTAAGGGTTATTTGCTTTCCTGTCTCTTGTCAGTGAGATTGCCTCTGATCACAAGTTGGGCCTTTTGAATGAGTTCCCCTCAGTGAGTAAAACTGGAAGACTCTGCCGCCTTGAGATGGTTTTAAAACGTAAATCTTTTCGGAAAGATTTCAAGCCCGAGAACCCCCCGAGATGGACGGTGTAGCCCGAACCTTTCCCYGGTTGCTGCCTGGCTGCCTCCGTGTTGCGGCCGTCCCAAATAAAGGGCATCTCCAGGTGCCAGTCACCGTATTAGGGCCAGAAATGAAATGGGCAGCTGTTTACACAAATACTTTTACAATGAAAATGTCATGTATAATGCCTTGAAAAGTGCTCTTATGTTTATTTTAGAAGTACTAAACTTCAGAGTCGGGCATGCAGGGTTTGTTTTTTTAAGTCTCTAATATCGTGACTAAATTTTCCAATGTGTTAGGCTCCTGCTAAGATGTTTCAGTGTGGGCTAAATCTAAAAAATAGTAACATTTAGCAATCATCTCCCATGGAGATACCCAGTTTCCTAAGCACAATATAACCCCGGGGTCACAGCGTATTCACACGCTGCAGTGTAGTACTACGACTAGGACTGCTTTAGAGCGTCACCTTGGTAAACAGAATTACTACACACCTTACATTTGTCTCTATTTTGTCTGCTTTTACAGCTAAACATTTTGCAACCTTGCTTTCTTGGGATGAAGTTGTTGTAGCTGTGCAATTACACTGATTGAAAAGATGATTACATTGAAGTCTCTTCTGATGATAATCATCTTCCATTTATTTAGGGCCATTCATCACAAAATACTTCCCAAATTGGTAGACAAAGTTATGCACGTGACTTTCTTTGCAATCCACAGAAATACAAGTACCTCTGGAGAGGAATACGGCAGTTGTTTAACAGTGCACAGCAGCAACAAACAACTGCAGGAAAGTGAGAAAATGCGGGGTTTTTTTTTTTTTTTGCTAATCTGCCAAAAGATCTGCTGCAGATGGTGGTGGCTTGATGTAGAAATTATCTGCAATAATCCCTGATAATTCCCTGCCCTGCAGTAAATTTTCAGAATTTTTACATAATCCCTTCACCAACCAAAACCCACCCTTCAGGTACTATTTGTCTGACCTAAGGGATGGCAGAGCCAAAAAAGAGAGTGCCCAGGGGTCTTAGGCAGTCGGTGGTGATGCGCTGCTCCGGCAGCCTCTGCCCATCCCGGGGGAAGATGCCTTTTCCCTGTCCCAGCAGAGCGCTACTAAATCAGCTGAGATTGTGCCACCTGGGAAGGCTCATTTGACTTAAATGAAAAAATAATTAGCTTTGGAGGAATGAGCTGGCCACGTTTTGGGCTTTGCTGTGGTGCAGTATGCCCATACCAAGAGCGTGCTGTTGGCATCAGCTTGGTCTTTGCCGCAAAAGCGGCTTTTACCCCAAACCGCTTCTGCCGTGGACTTTGACTGCTCAATCCCATACCGGTAGAGACAAAGAGGAGCTTGGTTGGACTTTACCAACCTTTGCGATTCTCCTTCTGTCGGAGTTGAGGAAGCAGAGACGCTGCTCTTGGCAGAAACATGGACATACCATCACGGCTCTTTAGCCCAAAGCTGATAAATAGGAGAAAATAAAGGAGAGGAAAAGATGAACACCTCAAATTTGACTATATTAATAATTATTAATTATATAATGGAGTGCAAATGTTGCCTCAACAGCCAAAACATTTTTGGAATAATAATCATATCCTTCCTTTTTTCTTTCTTTTTTTTTTTTTAACGTCAAGGTTAGAAAAGAGGCGATCTTTTTGTAAAAACCAAGCCATTGTGGAGTGGTATTTCCACAATTCCGTTTCCACAAGCGGGAAAATAAATTAAAGAAAGCTTGCCTAATAGTAGTGGAAAGCCAGCTGGCAGATGAAGAACGTGCCCACCATTTTCCGTACAGCACCATCCCTCTGCCGCGGTTCCAGCCGCTTGTGTGCAAAAGCAGCCGACTGAATTATTCCCGTCACCCGTGGAGGGGGCACAGACGGATGCTGCCATCACACCTTAGTCTGTCACTCTAACGAGCACATCTGGAGGAGGGAGAAAAACCAACAGAACAAGGCGAGCTGCTCAACGGGCTGAAATTCAGCTGGCTTTCCAAAGCCTGCTTTGATGACAGACCTTCCCCAGCACATATGGGATGACTTTTCCCGCACTGTTTAGTGGTTTAAACGTTGTCAGACAGGCGCTGTCTCAAGCAACAAACTTGACTTTGCTGGTTTACCTGGCACGCCGCGTCTGATGCATTTTTTTCTGCCAACAGGTCGTCACGGGGATGGCTCCTACTGGCCGGTGGACACCAACCTGATTGACAGGAGCAGTCTGAACGGTAAATACAGGCTCCGTCCAACCATGCTCCATAATTAAGTGCGGTTTTGGTGATAACCTCCTACTTTTCTTCTCCTTATTGCTCTCTCGTTCCTCTCTCTCGTGGTTCGGAGGCCACCCAACGTGCCCGCAGGTCGCGCACTTGACATTTTGTAGGGTGGACTTATCTCGGCTGTTGAAAATCCCATCCATGTGCAAAATACCTGCTGCAAACCGGACAGTACTTTTAACCAGAAATGTTAACAAAAAATAGGGTCAGGACACCATATATTCTGTTTTGGCTTTCTTAAAGCTGATCCCCAAACTACCCATGGGATTTCCAACTGATGCAGTGCTCCCAAAAGTGTGTCGCTGGGTATGATAATCCCATCGCAAGAGAAGTTTTAGATATATCTCAGGCAATGGGAATGCCTCTAAACAAATAACAGCTTAAAAAGAATTGTGAAATGCATTTTACGTTATTACATTTCAACTTAAGCTTTCTGCAGAAAATATCATTTTTTTTATTAATCCTGCCCTAGAATAGGAAGACATGAGAGGAAACCCCGTGGATTAACAAAAATTAACTGAACCTAAACAGTGCTGGGGTGCAGATATGCTATGGATAACTTCTTATTCCTGACCCCGTCTCCATTACCTAATGAAGCATTGTCATCTCACATTATTGAACGAAACGACAGAAAAGATTCCCTCAAATGTGGTATCAAGTGAGGTTTGAAAGTACAAAATAATTACGAGGCACATAGCTGATTAACTCACAGTGATTATTTTCCTCAGTCACGACAAGGAAGGAATGCAAAATGTTGTTACCTTTTTCTGTCCTACTTTGCTGCAGCCAACACACCACTGGTTTAGGCTTTTTTCCTCCTCTTTATTCATCATAAATGTAGGAAAAATGACTTTTGAGAAGTAAAGAGAGCTTCCAGGGCCTGCAAGAAAGGGTAGGGAGAGAAAAAAATGTTGTTTTTCTTGATAGTCGCTGTATTTTATGTGGCATACTCTTTCAATGCCTTTTACTCAGCATGGAAATGAAAAAGAAACCAAATCCCCAAATCTTTGGGATTTCTGTACTAGACCATTGTAATGCTGAAGGGATGGCACTCGCAGCTGCTTGTCTTATTCCGTTGCCTGAAAAAGCTGTGAGAAAAGGGCAAATTATTTAAGTAGCATAATTAGTTAAGTAAAGAAAGGATATTAGGTAAGAAAATCAAGGCAGAATATTACAATTAAATTACGTTTATAGCTAACTAAAACTGTTATTTGGAAAGATATGTCCTTTTTTCTGTTCACATTCAGTTGTACTAAAGGCAAAATGAGATCCCAGAAAAGTATTGTTTAGTTTATATGTGGCACGTTGTGGGGATGATGCCATATGAAAACTCTTGAGTTACTTTTCTTTTGAAATCTTGGACATGGAGCTCTTGCCTTTGCGTCCCATTGCACCGAATGTTTAGTTTTTCTCCAAGCTTAAGTAGAAAGATCATAGAATAGAATCGTAGAATCATTAAGGTTGGAAAAGACCTCTAAGATCATCGAGTCCAACCGTCAACCCAGCACCCGTGCCCACTAAACCACATCCTGAAGCGCCAGATCCACACGTTTTTTGAACGCCTCCAGGGATGGTGACTCCACCACTTCCCTGGGCAGCCTGTTCCAATGCTTGACAACCCTTTCGGTGAAGAAATTTTTCCTAATMTCCAATCTAAACCTCCCCTGGYGCAACTTGAGGCCATTTCCTCTCGTCCTATCACTTGTTACTTGGGAGAAGAGACCAACACCCGCCTCTCTACAGCCTCCTTTCAGGTAGTTGTAGAGAGCGATAAGGTCTCCCCTCAGCCTCCTCTTCTCCAGGCTAAACACCCCCAGCTCCCTCAGCCGCTCCTCATCAGACCTGTGCTCCAGACCCTTCACCAGCCTCRTCGCCCTTCTCTGGACACGCTCCAGCACCTCAAKGTCCTTCTTGTAGTGAGGGGCCCAAAACTGAACACAGKATTCGAGGTGCGGCCTCACCAGTGCCGAGTACAGGGGCACGATCCCCTCCCTGCTCCTGCTGGCCACACTATTCCTGACACAGGCCAGGATGCCGTTGGCCTTCTTGGCCACCTGGGCACATGCCGGCTCATGKTCAGCTATTTTCATGTTCAGATATTTTGGGGTTCGTGAGTTTGTAATCTTACAGGATGCCTATAAGATTGCCTTGGCAGCCAGAGCAAAAGGATTGCTCACCGTTTTGTGCAGGTGCCTGCAACGTGTGGCCCAACGCTRTGTAAATAGAGGCATTATCCAACAAGATTATAAAAATATAAACTGTGCTATTCCCAACGCAATGGGGAAGATATTGTTGAAAGCGAGGGACCAGCGTGAAGTGGCCGCTTGAAGTCAGTTTGGCTGGGACTTGCCACTAGAAACGGTGCTATTTTCAGTCCCAGTCTTGCTGCTGCATTGAAACTAAGGCATCACTTCAGAAGATTGAACCCTTAACCTGCTCAAGTGTTGCATAGGGATCTGGTCAGCAGAGCAAAAAACAAGATATAATGTGACGTGCGACTGACTGCGGAGGGAATGCGGAGCTGACAAATGAATCGGGCATTCAGGTTGGCTGATACACAAMATATGTATTTGCCTGTAAATACCAAGAAAGACTATACGGGTCAGAAGGAAAAAATCCATAGTGCCTGTATTTCCATTTTCAGCTGATAATAGCAAAAATGAGCTGAGAGTTACTGACTCCCAACATCAGATTATTAACACCCAGAAAATCCAAAGTCGTTACTGCTTAAATATATTCCTGTTTGCTATACCACTGAAATGCAGCAAGACATAAATTTCAGCTCTTTATGACCCCCTTCTGTCCCCTCYGTCTGCTTTTTCAGAGGAACTCATGCCACCTGACAGGCTTTATGTGTTTTGTTTTATGGGTGACTGCTAAAGAGGGAGGGGAGCAAACCCAGCGCTTAACCATCCCCTCGTTGTCTGTYTTCTCTCAGAGCCTCCCATCGGGCAGATGCACCCTCCCCACGGCAGCGTCACGCCCCAGAAGAACAGCAACCTCCTCGTCATCATCGTCGTCACCATCGGCGTCATCACCGTGGTGGTGGTGGTGGTGGTGGCCGTCATCTGCACCAGGCGCTCCTCGGCGCAGCAGAGGAAGTATGTTCTCGAATCGCGGGGTGGAAGGAAAAGGCGGTGATGCTCAGCTTCGAGGGAGATATGGGCAGTAACGTTCWTACTGTGGAGACGTGGGTTCTGGGACTGAGCTGCTTGTTGGGTCTGGATCTCTTGGAGTTTTTGGAGGCGTGGGCTTGGGGAAGCTGGCCATTGCCGGTGAGTGGAGAATGTCCCCTGTCCCCCAGGCTGCAGGGTAAACCACGGAGAATAAGTACCCCTGACATGGCGAGCCTTGAAAAATAAGCCTGCCATGCACARCTCTCTGTTGTTTATATTGCCGAGTATAATTCAGACACAGGAAAGAATCAATTCCATTGATTTAAAGGGAAAAAAAAAAGTCTTTGTCTGTGCCTGGTGATGCTTTCCGACTGTCTGACTCGGCAGCCCTGCACCTGCACAGCTGAGAAACACGGGCGGTCCTGCTCACTTGCTAACCTTTGTGAGGATGTTATCCTCCCCAGACAGTCTGTCTCCAAAAGTCTTCGAGTAAAAAACATCAACAACTGTTTCTCCAGATAATTCTCCTATACTTGGGGGAAAAAAAAAAAACAACACTATAGAAAATTACAGGGAAAAAATCTTTACGATTCTTAAAGGCTATAAAAGGGCAGCAGTGTAAAGCACAAAACTTTTTTCAGTTTTAATGAGAAATTAGAGGTGGGTTTGAAACGGASCTGGGCTTGGTGCATTTAATTAATTGAAAATTAATTCATTTTTCATTATTTTACTGTTACTTCATTGTATTATTATACCATTGTGAAAGACTGGACGTGAGAAAGTTTAATGATCGCTTGCCCACAAGACTGATAAATGCTTGCCCTAAGGGCAAGACACTATTACATTGATTTGCACTGATGCTTAAAAAAGGGTGGCAGGAGGAAAGAAGGGACGGTGGGGGGACCGAACAGCTCCCATGTTCRCTGAAATCAGCTTCGGGCTGGTCGAGCACAGGCAGATGGCAGCTGGTGGTGCTTTACAGTCACCGGGGAAAGTGCTTTCTCTAAAGGCGGGTATTCGAGGGTAGATTTTTTAATTAAGAAAGCTCTCATTTAGGCAGAAAAGTAAGGGCTCATGCTTTTAGGAGTGCTGGGGTAGTTGAACGATGAACTGATTTGAAAATCTGTTTCTATTGTGAGTCTTAACACCTGAAAATCAGCCCATCATGTGAAGGCAATGGAAATTCTTCTGAGTAGTGTTTGGTGAATCAAGGCTAAAGCTCTCTTGAGCTTCTGACAGGGAAAAGGGAATTACAAGAAAGAGAAAGGAATAGAGAGATTCATCTATCCAGAATTAGGTGTCTAAAACTTAAACATCCAAGTTTGAGTTAATCAACCTTGACCTCTTCTGTGGCCCCTGGGGAGGAACAGGAGCGTTCAAAGAATAATTCCTCTTATCCTTAGACATTGGAAGACTTGCCATCTGAAGATGCTTATTGCTGTCCATTGATCAAAAAAATGTAAAGCTGGTGGATTTGGATTTGCTGTTTAACTTCTAAATGGCTGTAGTACAGGCAGGTGAATCTCACCCAAGTTACCCTAAACCAACCGTTTCTGCACTGAAAGTGGGGAAAATATAGGGCAATAAAAATTAAACAGTRGATGTTAAATTTAGCACAACAGGAAAAAACATGAACGACTTCAAAACAGAGGTTGTTGGTGGGAATTACTTCGTTTCTGACCTGCCTGGAGAGATGCATACTGTGATACAAAGAGTTTTGATTCAGGCTTTTATTGGCAGCTGGTTCTTAGTTTAAAATCACCGATGAACGACTGAACAAAAGGACTGCAGTAAGGGTAAAGGGCAGGTCTCGCTGGATAACGCATGTGTCCTTCCCCAGAGCAAAAACTTGCAGGTGATGGAATAATCTCCTGTAAGCCTCCAGTGGAGGAAAGTCATATTTCTTAAGTTAATTAAAACTTGGCTGAACAAAGCACAATAAAGCATGCTATATAGAACAACCTGGTACTGACCTAGGTGGCTTAGTGGGTATTTTCTGTCTCTGCCACTGAGGGAAGAATGAAGTATCAGCCGTACAAACCCTGTGACAATTTGACGCCAGTAAAAAAAATAGGGGAGAAAAATGTGAGTAAAGATTGAGGTGCGRTAACTTACCCAGTTGCGCATAAGGGGAATGTATGGCTCCTGCGGTAATTGGGCTTCATACCCTCGCCGTAATGACACCTTCCGCAGGACGAGGTGCTGGCTGCCCTGTGCCGGCAGTGTCTGCTGATGTGGTGCCATGGAGGATGGACCACGGGGCCACCCATCCGCTCCGTCCTTCAATGCGCTCCTGCTCCAGGCAGGTCGGTACAAAGCTTTAAGCTTAGAGAAGGTGAATCCCAGCTGAATCTTAAAATAAGGGAAAATATCACTTTGTACAGCATACACCCCAACTGCAGGATGTGCTTATTCCGGGAATTTTTTAAGGCTTCAAGGTATAACAAAAATTTGTAAYGTGCCAGAACAATTAGCCGGTAGACCGGTAAAACGAGGTTATGACTACCACAGGAGGAAAGGTGAGGGTGGACATCTATTCGGAGCCTGGTTAGGTAAACAGTGCATATTTAAACCATTACGAATGAAGCGTGGTCTTGAACAAGCGCCCAACCAATTAGTGTGCTGGGTGGGGGAGCGGTGTAAAGAGAGGCKGCAAAAAATAAGCACAGACTCGTTTAAATCCTATATAAGTAATAGGGATGTGTCAGCATACRTTTGGGAAGGCTCGGGGGAGGCATTAACCAAAGCGTAATCAAACTCAAACCAACGGGGAGTGAGTTGGCAGCCGCTAAAGAGCCTCGGTATGTTCCCTGGAGATGCTCCTGGTTTCTCTGCCKCCTCCAGGCCGGGGCTGCTCGTTAGCGGTGGCCTCTGCCCCGTCTCTTGCGCGGTGGCGTGAGGCTGGGTCTGACCGCGGCGGAGAGGACCTTGAAGCCGGATGACAGGAGGGACAGGTACTGGCGTTTCAGCTTTTCAGGATGGCTGGCAGGAAATAAAGAGGCCAAAACGAAATAATTGTTCATCTGTAAACACCAGGGGAGATTTTCTGGAGAAATAATCATTTTGTATTCTTCTTTTTTTTTTTTTTTTTANTTTTTTTTTTTTTTTTTATACAAGACCTCTATACCAATTGAATTTCCTTTAATACAGCTCAAAAGGCAAAGTGCACGTTTTTTTGCCAGGTTAAGAGTAAAGAGCAAAAATAAAATATTAACTCATGCATCAAAGGGATAGTAAAGGTGAAGTAATGTTCACGTTTATTGTTGAGTATCTTTGCAAACAGTAGCGCAGGGGGCTCAGGGTTGGTGCGGGACGTGGTTACGTCTTATGGGGCCATTGCTTCTGTGTCCTGCCTCCGAAACTGTCCCTGCTCCAAGAGAAAAAGCATCTGATCACCAGGACTGAGTGGTTACCTATGGTTTTTTKACAAGCAAAAACTTGTTTTGCCCAGGAGAACAGTTTGTTTCTGAGCCCTTAAGATGGAGACATCTTCAGCTGTTGTTAAAAAAATAAACTAGGCTGAGTTGTTGTAAMCGTAACTGTTTTCTCTGGGGTAATGTAACTGTAAAATGAAGGCAATGAAGAGTAATCTCACTCTGGAGTATTTGAAAAATTATTCTCTGTAGCATGTGTATATTGTTAGGGGCTATGTGGGTGTGCTGTATAATGGCCGGAGTCGCTGCCCAGGCGGTGTTGTGCTGGRAACTATAGAAAAAGACAACGAGAAAGAGTTTCCCCTCCAGAGAGTTTATTTGTTTTGAAAGTACAGCTTAAGTTCTGCTGTCATTATTCAAGATTGCATGACCATAATACATATATTTTAAGGGCAGAACTGAACTCCGGTTTTATATCCATCCTCAGGAAAAAAATAGATATCATTATGGTATGCAAGCTGGATGCATTTCATGTTGTAAAATAATTGAACAACAACAGAAACGCTGCCAGCTGAGATCAATTTTTCAATTCCAAGCTCCTTGTCTTCCCGGTCCCTGCCCCAGTTATAAAATGGCTAACGGACTAAATTTCAATCCCACTGCAAATCTCAACTCGAACTTCCGAAGCACCAGTTTCCATTGCTGCAGCTGAGGTTTGAAGCTGATGTTGAAGCTTTTATGACCRTCTTCTATAGCTATAACGTGGTTGTCTGGTGCAGCAAAGATCCTGCCTCTCCCTGACATTGAGAGCAGATGCATTTTCAGAAGCCGAACCTCAACTTCTGCATTGCATAAACAAAACATTCCAGGGGAGGTTTTCTTTTCATTTGTTATTGATGACCTTTTCCTATGCACTCCTGGCTCTGATTCAATTTGCTACTCACGGGCTGTCAGAACATCAATAATTTGTGAGAAAAAACAATGCGAACCGGGCTAGATCATTGCATATATTTTTAAATGATATCATTGCTGTAGCGGTTTTGTAGTTACGGTTGGAATGACACATTCATTATAACCTGCTATTTACAGTTGTGTATAAAATTACTTTGGGGCTGAAATTTCTCTTGCCTAGCTCCAGCCTGGAGAAATGAATTATTTTCAATTGCAGTGACAAAAAAGCTGCTGTATCCCAAAGTGAAGAAAGTAATTCCTTGTTTACACCCAAAATTATGGTCTTTTTTTGAATGAGACACAAAGAACAACTTTACTTTTTAACTTCAGGCGGGTCATACGTTAAGGTTTGAATGCTCATAATTATTCTTGTAGGTGTTAATCAGGGTGGTACTAGGGTCTGTGCAAGAAGGTATTAAAGAACTGTCTTTATGCCACGTTCTTTATTCCTGTTTTTTTGAGATACTGTCATTTTAAATTATTAAGTTTTGGCAATTAGCAAGTAACAGATGAACCATAGGAAGTAATTCTGACCAGAGGCCAACACTCCTATTTCTTGCAGGCTATAAACAAAAATCTCTGAACAAGCCCAGGCTCGCCTCCACCGCTAACTTTCCAGATCACATTTTAAAATTAATCTTTTCACACCCTTGAAGAGCTTTTGGGGTACCAGTCGAAGGACCTAAAGCAATTTCTGCCTTTAAGGGTGGCAGTTTGAGGACTGGGATATTTCTGCTGAAGTAAAATGTCATTGCCGTCGGCTCCTGGGGCTGAGGCAGGGCTGTGCCCTCGGTGACATTTTAAATTATAGGATGTGTTTGTTCCTTCTCTTGAAAGCAAACTGTTTAGTGATGCACGTAGTTGTGACACGCATCTCTTGCTTTCTRGACCAGGCTGAGAAAATTTAGCAAAGGGCAGAAATTGACTCCAACGATTGGAGTTTCTTAAAGTTTAAAATTTCCTCAAGCTTTTTTTCTGGTAAAATAACCCCATGCCACCTCCCACAATGTTGTCTGCAGCACCTGATAGGAAGGGCGGTTATCTGAGCACACGTACTCGAATGATGCACGCGGTGTGAGTCCTGGGGACGCCAGKGAATGGTTTTTGCATTGCTCTCCGTGGATTCGGGAAAGAGCCTTCCCTTCAGGAGGTGTGTTTTGGGGTGGACATATGACGGGGGTAACGAGTAGCTGAGAACACTCGGTACCCCTGGAAATGAAGGTTTTCTTTGGTGCTTGCTCCCCGGAGGAGGCGGCCCGGCTGACGCGGGAGCGTGTTGTAATACCGATGCGTAAAGAGAGGAGAGTTGATGTTGCTCTGGGAAACGCTACTCTGGATTTCTGAGCTTTTCTGGAATGAAAATACTGCTTTAGTGTATATTTAAAGAACTGTAACATATGCTGCACGCAGTTATGGGAGGTGTAAGATGCACGTAACTTGGCAGAAATGAGCTCAGCGCTTTTCAGTCRCTGGTTTTAGATGCGGGCACTCCGCAAGTGCTGCTGTTCCCGAGATGAAACTGGCCACTTCCCTTCTGTTCCGGGAAGAGYGGTTTTCCCCAATTTCTACATCAAGGGGTGCAAAAAATGACCCACCCTGCTGAGYCCCAGGCCCATCCCCTGGAGCAAACTCCGGGAAGCGTAGGACCACACCAAGATAACTGCTGTCCTTTGAAGGACACAACTAGAGGGGCTCCTTAGAGAGACACCCATGAGGAGACATCACTCTTTTGGTCTTATAAAGGGGAAGAACGTTCTCRCATGACAGTTTTGATCTTTCTTTGCCACAGGAAACGTGCAACCCACAGCGCTGGTAAAAGGAAGGGCAGCCAGAAGGACTTGAGACCCCCAGATCTGTGGATACACCACGAGGAGATGGAAATGAAGAACATCGAGAAGCCGACGGGCTCGGACCCCGCAGGGAGGGAGTCCCCGATGCAGAGCTGCCAGGACATCACCCCCGTCAGCCACAGCCAGTCGGAAACGCAGCTGGGCAACAAGAGCACCCCKCAGCCCGGTGAGGGGCTTCGAGGGCAGGAGAGACAGAAATTGGCTGGTTTTCTGTAGATTTGGGGAAATTAGAATCATAGAATCATAGAATGGTTTGGGTTGGGAAGGACCTTAAAGGTCAATGTAGTCCAACCCCGTTCCATGTACTCCAATTTTTTTTTTCGCYATCACCAGCATATAAATTTTCTTTAATTTGATATTGTGGTTAGTGACCTTAGCCCAGCACGTGGAGTCTCTAACAGAGGGCTAAAGCTCAGATAAAGATCCAGGAGGAGATCGGAAGAATTGACAGCCCAGCTATGGGTGCCGGGAGAGATGTTCCTAGATGATTTTTGCAGTGGTAACCCATCGATTTTTATTTTTACACCATTCTAACTGTTTAAGTTCAGGAATTCAACTGGAAGTCAAATGTTATTAAATTTACATGCTGTGCTAAGAAAAACAGAGAGGAAAAAAGGGGCATGGAGAAGTAAGTGGGGAAAAAAGAAATGAAAAAGGGAGCAAAGGGAGAACATGATCAGGAAGAAGGTCAGCAGCATCACCAGGAGAAGAATTTGGGCCAGGGAAASTGAGAAAGCTTATAGATATGAAGAAAGAAATTCTGTAAGAAAAATGTGGTTTCAGTGAAGTTTCCTTCTCCTTTTTTTAACCTTAGTGCACACAGCGCATCACAGGTTTCACTTTAGCTGAGAACATTTTTTCTACCGTGATAATAGAAAGCCTTGGGAGAGGCAGGTGGTGTGTACAGAGGGGGACGGAGGGCGAAACACAGCACGGGAGTGGAAAACATAAAGATATTTGTCTTGAGTTCATCATGAACACATTGCTTGTGGGTGACGGAGGGAGGTAATCCCAGAATATCGGGTGGGGCTGTAAATAATGAAGGTGACTTTTTCAGATGCCTCTGATGGTTTTATCCTTTTTCCGTAGCTCCTGTTCTTGCAAGGAAAGAAAAGTTAAAAAGGAACAGTTTTCAAATTCCTAAACGGATCTAATGTTCTTTTTCTGACATTGTGTTTTGGGCTGATAGTTTACTATTTAGAAGAAAATCGTGACAACGATTTCTGTTGGTTTTAACGCAAAGGTCCTCATTATATTAGACATTGGGAAAAGATAACCAGAAGATTCCCTTTGCCTAGGCAGATACTGCTGATGATCAGGAGAGCTGATCCAGGGCCCAGAAAGATCAGCGTGAGAGCTTCATTGATCGCAGTAGGCTCGCARTCGAGTGCGTGGCAGGAAGTCATCGCAGCATATGAGCAAGTTAATGGCAAAGGCTGGGCTAGATATATTATCTGTCAACGCCTTGGACAGTAAATAAATGCCTTTATGTTTCTTCCCATTCTGTAATAGACAGTTCAGTAATACTGTCCCTGGCTTTTCACTAGCAATTAGGTCTTTGAATGGCCATCGATAGAAGACTTGGCGTTTCAGTCCTGCAATTCAGAGAAGAGTGATTTGGGAAAAAAATAGTCTTTTCATGCAAATCTTTTTTTTTCTTTTTTAAGGAATATGTGTTTGCTTGGGTACATCAGAGGTGAATATTGTGAGTGGGTATTAAGCTTAACTGCATGACAGTATTAAACTGACTTCATCCCTGGCTTATTAAAATAGAAAAAGTAACATAAATACAAGGTTCACATGAGAAAAGGTATGAAGAGAGAAATACAGCTTTTATTTCCTTGCAAATCACTCCACCGAACATCCAGTTCCAAGCACACTTTCTTTCTGACAAGTGCATTCTCTAGAATTTTTGAATACTTCAAATATTCTGTACTAATGTGACTAAATTAGAGCATCCGTATTTCAATACCTAAACAGAATATCTAATTTATGTAGCTGCTGGGACAGCTTTGAATTGGATTGGACATTAGGCAGCGTATCTCAGCTCTCTGATCTAGATGTGCTGGTTGTCATCCAGGATCAAATAATGGGAAGATCCAGGCACATCTTTAACTTGCCATGTTTTCTGTAGAAAAAAACAAGATGCACAGGCTGGAAGAGCCACCGTGACTTACCGGACAATCAGGACATAGGACTTTGTGGTATCTCACAAGGAAGGTCGTTTTCATCCTTCAGATGTATTTCAAAGACCAATTCTTGGCTGCCAGGTTTTGTAGGTACCTGCATTTATGCAGCCTTTTTCTGGTCTTGATACTTGAATTTTAAAATAAGTTTATAACAGGGCAGTTACAAGAAAAATCTCATCTTTTTATGAAGTGAATGGGGTTTTCAGGATAATTTCAGAGACAAAGAAAAAGGGGACATGATATCTTAATTCTCTTACAGAAGAATGCAAACAATAATTTTATTCAGAAGAGGCAGCCAAAATAGTCTGTGCAGCTCTTTGCAGGTGRTGATATTTAATGGTGGGTTAAAATAACTGAATTCGAAAAAAACCTATGGATCTTTCTGCTAGATACAGGCTGAAGAGAAACGTTCAGCTGCAGCATTTTCAACTGAGCTGTTGCGTTGTTTTTCTCCAGGCCCCGAGACAGAAGACGTTGGAAGCAGCATGTCCACGTTGGAGCGCTCACTTGCTGCCCGCAGAGCCACCCGGGCCAAGCTCATGATCCCCATGGATTCGCAACCAAACAACCCTCGTGAGTAGCRGGACCTTCCCCCAGCCCCCTTCGGCACCCCGCAAGCCGTGCTCACCCATCTGAAGATCTCGTACGATCTTTCAAATATGATCTAGTTATGCCTCATGAAGTTAAATAGCATTAGCAATGTTTTCTTCATCTAAAAAGAACATAAAAGGCCTGGAAGGTTGCCAGGGCTTCACAACGCATCAGTGGAAAAACTGCGGAGAGAATTCAGAAATCATACTTCTGCTAGACTCAGCCCAGGCTAAGCCTAARGAGTCATCGTTTCTATTTTTACCAGGTGGATAGTGATGGATAAATCCCTCTGTCTCCCTGCTGTAAGACTTTAAAAACAGGGGTAASAGTTCAAGCTGCCAGGGCAAAAGGTTTTGCAATACACACATGTAAATTGTGATATTATTATTATGAATAATTATAATCAACTGGACATTATTGCCATTTATGCTATATTTTCTTTTGTCTATAGTAGCTGGCCATGCCACTATATGCTTTTTTAATCTGGAGCAGCTCTCTTATAAAGCCAAATAAATGAGGAGAAAAGATATTTTTAATAGGCGTTAAATTTTAGCGACCACAGAGCGTTTATCATCGAACAAATTTCAGAGATGAAGTGAATCTTTTTTCAAAGCAGCAGAGTACACAAGAAAAACAGGAAGGCTGGAGAGCATTAGATAGGTTCTTCCATCCTGCAGAAGTTACTAAAATTTCTGAAGTGACCTTGTTTCACACCTGGGCAAAGGAAAGGGATAAGTGGGAGCCCGCAGGCACCGGGGAGAGGGTTAGGCACTGGCCAAGTTCCCAGTGGAGGATGAGGCTTCGGGTGTCCGCCTTTCCTCTGAGCAGCCCTGTGATCAATCTCTTGGTAGCTCTCAGCTTTTAGCTAGAAGTTCTACCTTTGACCTCACAAAATAGATCCGATCAAAAATCTATAGGGATGGGTACATCTGCGTAAATAGTCTGAGTGAAGAAAAATGAACATAAACTGACAGAAATCCATTTGGTCACAAAATTTCTTTCTAGCTCTGATGGTTAAATGTGAGTGCCTATTTGTAGGTTTGTGGAAGGGCACATCAAAAATGATATATTAAAAAAAAACCAAACTAGAAGGAACTGAGTGAAGGAGAGGAGAGGGAATAACCTACCATGGCTTTGTTCAGTAAATTACTTAGTAGGAGCTAGTGTCGGTTCCCTTGATTTGTGTTCATTCTGGGTGCGATTCAGGTCATGCTGCTCAGCCTCAGTACCCAGCCCTTACGAGGATAAACCACAATGCCCAGGGAGAGATGGAATTCCAGTTCTTCACGCCTTGGGCTGCACTTATCACCACATTTCAGCCTCCACCCTCTTTATGATCTGGAAGAAGGACCTCTGGGTTGAGGCGGAGAAAGCTCTTATACCGCCTGGCCGTGTCCTGGGAAATAATCCCATCTTGTAACCACACTAATCTCGGAATCAGGCCATTTGCCCCTTTTTTCAGTGCGATTCCTCCTGGGTTGGCCTGGGTTGAAGGAGGGCAGCAGTCCAAGGAAACGGATAGACTTGGAGCGGTGTAAGCAAAATCAGAGCCAAATCAATTGTAATTACAATGGGTCAATAGCAGTGTTAGTTAAGTACAAGTCAAGTCAACGTTGTTCTACAGCTCATAGATAAAAGTGCTCTTAAACATATTTCGTTTTTTCGGTCAAATGATGCGTTTTGACAAATGATGTCCTCTTTTCTATTTGTTTATATTTTCAACAGTATAAATCTAATCTACAGCAACCACATATTCTGCTTGTTTGCAAATAATTAAACTCAGATTTATAAAAGTCTTATTTGTGCATTTGTGCAGRCTGAGTTATGCTTAATATGTTTTTTTCCCCAGAAAATAGAATTGAGGCTTTGTCAGATTAGATGCTTTAATTAATTTCTCTCCGTTTGCCTGATACTGAAAGAAATTGTCAGCAGTGAGCGATTAAATAGATTGAAGAAGCAACATCGTAATTCTGAAGTAAAAACCACATACTGTTAATTGTTAAATACCAAATCTGGAAGTATTCACGCTCATCTCAATAATCAGTATTTGCAGTCTTTGAGAACAAATGTACTCCATAATGCGCCTTCGCTTACTGAAGTGGAAGGAGCATAAACCAGATAAATTTGATAAGATTTTAGTGATATCTTTGATGGCTCTAATGCTGCTGAAATACAGGCAGTTACAAATACCAAGGCTGTTGTATGGAGAGGAGTAGTTGCAGAGAAAAATAATYGAGAGTCTTTGCAGGGTATCACATGCAAGTATTGTACCTGTAATTCTCCTGTTTTCTGTTTGTAATCTTTACTTATGGAAGAGGAAAAGAAAATGCCCACGGGGTAAATCAGTTTGGAGAGAGATTTCTGCTGTTCTGGGGGAGGTATTTCTCTGTTTATCCCCCTCCCTAAAAAGGCAGAAAAATCACAACAATTCTTTTTCTTCAGGGAAATATGAACACGTCAACTCAGTTGCTTTGGCAGCCTCTGGGGTGCTTGAATACAATTCAAAATGTCCTACTTTGTAATTTCTGTAAGCTGTTCTTGGGTGCTGCTTTTTTTTTACATGATGCGATTACATTTTAAATGTAGACCAGTGTTTCGGGAGCTCCATGATTTGGTCAGGGAATTTCGGTTTTCAGTGTCTTAGTATATCAATATTAAGTGCAAATTCAATTGCTGACAGGCTATGACAGAACAGATTTGTTGTCAYATCTGCTTGAAATTGCAAAAGATTTATTGAAAATGTTTGATGTTACCTTTTCTCCAGCTTCTCTACAATAGAGTACTGCCATGAATAGTAATCCTGTCTTATTTTTAAAATGAAAGTGCTGGCTGTCTACACCCTAAAAAGAAATCAAGGGATGGACTTTGAAAAACAAGTTGTTCTTTAATAGGATTCAATAAAGAGTGATATTTTTCACTGTAGCAGCAACGTTATAAATATTGTCAATAAAAATGTCTTATACAGACAAAATGAAATGTCTGAACAGTAGAAATTCTCTCCTGAGAGTGGGTGGATTGAACTCAGACAAATCTGAAGCTCAAATCACCCCGGTTAGCATTGCTTCATGAGTTTTCTTCATCTCCTCACTTCTCTGTTACCTCTGGAAGTGCAGCGTTGTCTTGCTGAAAGCCGCGTGCTTAAAAATGCCCCCATAAAGYCTCGGCACCGTCATAGCTTCTTGTGTGACCTTGGGCAGGTAGCCCAGTTCGCCACTSTGTGTAATGGATGTAGTAGGAGCTAGAAGTAATTGTAATGACTATCTTAAAGTTTACGGCATTGTGTATAATTCATGTGTGAAAGGTGCTAGATAAGCCAAACCTTATCATCAATGAGCCAAAAATCTCTGCTTCTTGTTTAGCTGGGCAAAACTTTAATGAGAGTTTCCAAGTTTGTCCTAAAAGCTGCAGAGAAATTTATGATTTATATAGCATTATTATCACCCACTGTTCAAGCACTGACTGTTGAAAATAAAGGAGATAACTCACAGCAAAGCCTGAACTTAGCACGCTGTGATCCGGGTTTTCCAATCAAAGTGTCCCTTAAATTCAACTCAGGAACTCAACTTCAACGTCAAACTTTCAGCTACTCGTTTGCTGGCACATCTCACCCCTGTTCCTTACAGGCTTGGACATTCCTGAGTGGGGAATGATGCCCAGACTGCCTCAGCTGATGGGTAAACATGGAGGTCCTGTGCCACTGGGGACATCCGAGGGTGTCAGGGACGTTGGTGTGAAGCTGGCAGACGTGATGGAAGAGTTGCAGGAGCCCACATTCCTCCAGAGGACATYAGGGTCTCCTAAGGCATCAGAAGTGGCACCAGGGACCTGTGCTTGGACAACTGAAATAAGCCCTTAAATTGTCTAATCCATTCCTTCTCTCTCATTTGTCAAGGGATATAAAGCACCCCCCAAAATCAGAGAATCAGAGAAYCATTWAGGTTGGAAAAGACCTCTAAGATCATCAAGTCCAACCRTCAACCCAACACCACCATGCCCACTAAACCATGTCCCRAAGYRCCWCRTCYACACGTTTTTTGAACACCTCCAGGGATGGTGACTCCACCACTTCCCTGGGCAGCCTGTTCCAATGCCTGACTACCCTTTCGGTGAAGAAATTTTTCCTAATATCCARTCTAAACCTCCCCTGGCGCAACTTGAGGCCATTTCCTCTCATCCTATCGCTTGTTACTTGGGAGAAGAGACCAACACCCACAATGTGGCTGAATAACTGGGACGCAGACAAAAAGCTRTTTTATTTTACAGATAAGTAATTGCAGACTGCCCCTGCAATTATCCAATGTATACCAGAGAGGCATATTTCTGTATACAGAGGTGGCTTCTGTGGGCAGAGGCATCTTTTATACCAAGCGTACGGGTACTTTGCTTTGGAAACGTGGTTGTTTCTGGTTCCCTACTGACCCTTTAAGGACTTTTTTGTTTGTTTGTTTAATTTTCCAAAAGCACTCATTTAATATCTCTCTCTCCTTCTTTCCTTTTAGCTGTGGTCAGTGCCATTCCGGTGCCAACACTAGAAAGTGCCCAGTACCCCGGGATCCTGCCGTCCCCGACCTGCGGATACCCGCACCCGCAGTTCACCCTTCGGCCGGTGCCGTTCCCGACCCTCTCTGTGGACAGGACCTTTGGAGCAGGAAGAAGTCAGTACAGTGCTTTTTGCTATTAAAATACTTGGAAATAGGTTGCTTTCTATCATTGGGATGTATAAGCGCTAGCCAATGCAAATCATGCTGTCCTGCTTTYTGGGAACGGGGATAAGTTTAACACCAACTGGCTGTGGGCTGCCTCTTCTCCAGCAGCAGCTCCAGTTGCAATTTCCAATCTGTACTGAACACCTTAAAAGTCCTTGCATCTCTAATCCAATCCTGTCTTTTCTGCAGGTCTGTCAGTCATTTCACTGCACTTTAGTTTCCTTTGTTTTATTCATAAGGATATTCCCAGAAAAATGCGGGCTTCAAGAGCTCTTCTTCATCCCAAGGCAGAATCTGGTATCATCGCTCATTAAGATCATCCACGATAGCACTTACATGACCTCTCCGCACAGTGTCTTCCCAGGCTTAGCTGCCCTCACTGCTAGAAATGTTTTCTTTAATATCTAACTTGCTAAAATTTAAGCCAATTGTTTCTTGATTCGATTATAGCGGGCATAGTTTATTTTCTTCCTTTTGCAGATCCTTTTAGACATGTGAATACTGCTACCCGGTCCCACATCACTCGTCTCTTCTCTAGAGTGAGCTCGACATTCATAGTTGCTCCTCTGCAGTAATAGGTTTGCGGTTTGGCTGTTCCCATGTGAAGAACTATTCCTCACCTTATCATGGTCTGGGGAAAGCGCACGCACGCAGCGCGAGCCCCCAGCCTCACCTTCACAACTTACTTGTGAGCCTCTTCCCCACCGGCAGCCAGCTGTTCTTTGTTCAAGCCTAATGAGCGTGCTCTGGCATATTAATTACAGTTGGAGGGCTCATATTTTTCTGTAATTCTCCCTTAACTCTACTGCAGATCAGGTCTGAATTATTGACAGATTAATGTCAATCTGTTACACGTATTTTCTTCACATCACGGAGAGTTTGTGCTGCCGGTCCACTGGGAACCCGATCTTGAAATGACTGATTTTTCCTATTTGATCGTTGCTTTCAGTCAGTTCAGACAGGTCCTTGGGGACCGGCGGTTGAAATCCAGTGGTGGGATTGTAGGTAAAAGGTGGCTTCAGGTGTCCTAGTCATCACCCTAATGCCATTCCCCCTCTCTTCAGTGTGGTTGCTGAGGTCCTTTCAAAGCTAGATGGCAATTTCCTCTGAAGGGCCTCGCTGCCATAATCAGGTTTTGATCTGCTGCTTAAATTAATACCAAATCCACCACAAATGCAGTGCACAGGAACGAAGTAGATTCAGTTTCTTGCTCAGCATAGATTAAATGTTGGGGGGGGGAAATAACATTAACTACCCTGTGCCTGATCATGGAGACAGAAGGCGGCAAATTGGAAGACTGAATTGTTTGCTCAGCCGTCATCATCTCGGCTTGCTCGTAAAGGACCTGAGCATCTTCAGGCCTCAGATCCAAAGTCCAGCTGTGAAAGTGAGGGGGGTTTCCCTAGTTCTGCTGATGCCTCAGGGATGCAGGCAGCTCGGCCGGTAAGTACCATACGGGGCGCTGGCTGGGACAYGATGGCTGAGGGATCAGTTAGGCACGACCCCCAAAATCACACACCCCTGGTGCATCCAGCTTCTGCCTGGKGCGGCCGCTGGATTTACACGTGTAGTAGTCTGGAGATGAGGTTTTCAAAAAGAGGAATGGCTTTGAAATTCTGTTGGATCCAGTGGCTGTTCCTGGATGGAAAGGTACGGGTTTGCCCAAGTCTTTCGAGTGCAGCGTGCTTGAGAGTTGAACAGATGATTGCTAATACGCAAAAGTTTTCTGCGAGAAGCCTGAATACAAAACAGCTTTAATTATTCAGAAGACCTGATGGGCCTTGAAAAAGCTCAAGCAGGGAAGGTTTCAGATAATTTAGGCGATTTCCCATTAAATAATTCAAAAGCGGTGGACATAGCCTTGTTTGGATAACGGCTAGTTTCAGATTATTGAGGTCTGGGTAATCAAGACTGTCTGGTATTTCGAAAATTAGCTAAGGCCRTTACAATGTGCAACGACAACCTGTTACAGCCGTTGCGGTTGTGCTCTCTAGCAAAGGCTATTGACTTCCAAAGCTCCCAGATCGCACAAAATACCTCCAAAGGAAATATTCTCTTCCTTTGCTGTGCCTTGCACTTTCACCACCRCGGCAATGAAGCGAAAGCGCAGACWAGGATGTGGAAATAGCGTTTGTTTTCTAGTGACGCTTGACRCTGTCACGACCAGCCACGCGGTTCGCTAGGTTTCTATAATGGCAGCGTTCATYACTTTTCAGTCCGAGGAGGGATGAAGGGATATAGAAGTGTATTGCTAATGTGATGCCCGAAGCTTTTCGCAGCACCGGCGCCGTTGCTGCGGGATGCCAGCGCTGGCGACGTCAACCCATCTGGAAGAGCTGGGCAATCTCCAGCGCATCCGACTGAAAAGCAGCTGCTTCGTTTGTGGCTCACCTCCCGCTGCCTCCCTGATCACCTCGCGGCGGCGGAGAATGGGGGTAGATCAACAAAAATCACTCTTAACGCTCGGAGTTTATTTATTTTTTGGCTGTTTTCTTAATATGATCATGCGGTTGAGAGCAGCTAGCAGTTAAAGAGACTGTAGAGACGAGAAAGCTTTTTTGTGTGTTTTACCCCTCAGTGAAAAATTCACTTGACGCTTGACCAATTGCAGCTGTGCTTGAAAAAGAAATACCCAGCAATAATTCCTCTGAGACAGAGCCTACCTGCGGTACTGCATGACCGAGCACCCGATTGATCAAGACGTAGCAATCCCTGAATAAATCATACGCCGTGCCATTAGCGAGGCTGTTGCTCTGCATCCTGCCGTACAGACAACGCTCGAACACCTTCCTCTGTTTCTGAAGGCCTTTTTCATTGACCCAAAGATTCGAGTGCTGCAACTTATCTTTCGGACAAATGTTCTGCTGAAGAGGAAAGTAAAGAAAATGGAAAGGAGAGTCAGGCCCCAGCCAGAGCTTGAATAATAAGCTGCCTTGCCTGTTTGATTACCGCTGATGACACTRCCAGCCATAAAATACAATTGCTAAATATCAATTTTTTCCAGACAGAAAACATCTCTGAGCCATAATAAAGTGACTGTTGTCTGGTCAGCAATCCTTCCCACGGTTTGCCTTCCCCTTCAGGCTCCTCCAAAGCTCCGTCGCACCCCCTGCTTACAATTTTATCGAGACAGGTAGGAGAAGGTGGTGACATGCTGTTGTGGTTTAACCCGGCAGGCAGCCAACCACCACGCAGCCGCTCGCTCACTCCCCCCCTACCCAAATGGGAAAAAAAAAAGTAAAATTTGTGGATTGAGATAAAGACAGTTTAATAGAAGAGAAAAGGAAGGGATGCTACTAATAAGAATGGTAGAATATACAAAATGAGCGATGCACAACGCAGTTGCTCACCACCCGCTGACCGATAATGGAGCCGCACTCCCTACTTCCTGGACCACGCCCCCTGTTTATATACTGAGCATGGCGTCATATGGTCTGGAATACCCCATTGGCCGGTTGGGTTAGCTGTCCCGGCTGTGCTTCCTCCCAGCCTCTTGTGCACCTTGGCAGAGCATGGGAAGCTGAAAAGTCCTTGACTAGTAGACTACTTAGCAACAACTAAAAACATCAGTGTGTTATCAACATTCTTCTCATACTAAATCCAAAACACAGCACTAGGAAGGAATTTAACTCTATCCCAGCCGAAACCAGGGCACATGCCTAGTTTGCCATGTGTTACAGAAGGAAGAAGATGTTCTTTTTTTCCCTCTGCCACAGCTATT
Organism: Oceanodroma leucorhoa; assembly: GCA_030449065.1. NCBI lineage: Eukaryota > Metazoa > Chordata > Aves > Procellariiformes > Oceanodroma > Oceanodroma leucorhoa. Next base: position 8,101,476 of record JASVER010000035.1, read on the forward strand.
GGAGATGCTGAGCCGTCATGGTCTCCAGTAAGGAAAGAAGAGAGCTGGAGGAAACAATCTCCCACTTGGGCGGTACTGGGGTGCCCCCATCCTGCCCCATCCCCATCCCCCACAATGGGACTGTATTCTGGTCCCATCCTGATCACACTTTTACAGGAGGCAAAGTACTTTTCTTCAGGCTAACCCGAAAGACTACAACTGGCCTAACAGCACCGTTTTTAGACTAAGCCATTCATTGGTGTATTGCCCTAATAATCCACATGATGAAAACTTGGAGATGTTCAGAAAATATCTTTTTTTAAGAAATAAAGCTATATTATTTTCTAGTATTAAAAGGAAAGATTGAAAGTTGTGTAAACCAGAACAATAAAACAACAATTGTATTAATAGCTTGAGACAGCTGTAGAAAAGTATTACGGAATGGCTATAACTTTACCTCCATTAATCCGTTAAAGTGAGGTGCACTAAAGCAAATATTTCCTGAGCACGCTTCCTCTTGGCTTTCTGGCTGTGACCAGGCTGCTCTGCAGTGAGCCCATCCCGCTGGGAAGCTTAAATCCCTTCTACYTTAGTAGCTGCGTTCTGGACTTAGTGGAAATGGTCATTTTTATTCGACGGTCCAGTTTGGTTTCAGCAGGGGATGCCACGTCTCACAGAAATGCAATGGAGTTGTGGTTATGGTCCTGTTTAGAGCCTCACTTTCTTTGTTTTCCTCTACAAACAGAATCATCAGCAAAGCAATTTATTTTTTTCAGTRTGTAATTCTTTGGATTTGACCACATATGATTTAAAAGTGCTTCTACCGTGTTCCCATGATTCAGGTTTAGATTAGCAATTTTTTAGAAGTATTTCTCAAAAGTATTCTTTGGGATATACTGAAAATCGCATGAGAGTAGTAACCTGACAATAAACATACCAAAAAAATATTACTGCTTGTGCTACAATCCAGAGATCCCAACAGGAATGAGGCCCTGGTTTGTCAGCATTATACAGGTATATAGTCTTGGTCACATGATGTTTATAACCTGTATAAATTCAAAAATACACAGAAAGTCATTAGCAGATACGGAATAAAGTTCAGTCACTTTAAGTCCCCACCTACCATCACATACTTTGAATTGTTACTACCTTTTGTGTTCAACCCGTATTGATTTTTCATTACCTCAGACCGTGGCAGAGCCAATAGCTACAAATCCAAGTGGGAATATTTCCAGTGTTACTTCTTAATAAAAGATATGCAATGTAAAAATACTTTCAGGGACCTAAATTCATTAAACTGCTTAACAGCGTTGTACCAACCAACAATTACACGAAAGCGAAGGGAAGATCAAAAGACTTTATATCAGATATTTATCCTTTGGCGTGGTGAGCCGTGTCCGTGGCTATTGAAGTTCAAAGCAAGCTCATTCTCAGTGTTCCTCACAAATAAAATGAATGCAAGCAGGGCTTTATCCAAGGCTTCCCCAAAGTAATGAGAGACCCTAACAGGTTTTGTTGGGCTTTAGAACAGATCTTCAGGTATAGCATAATATTTTCTTTACTCTGTCAAAATATTTTACTAAATTCAAGAGCAAAAGATCAGAACTGGAATGCAGCATGGTATTACCTGCTTCATCTTAAAGGTCAGTTGGGAGTCTGCTTTCTGTAAAAAAAAATGAGGTAATAATTGGATTAGTAGAAATAATCAGAATTCTTGGGCACTTCTGTTGAGGTGTGTGAAGGCAAATGCCTGGCTGCTAGGCAGGGGATTGATGTAGGTGATGTAGGCAGCAGTAGCGATGTGCTCATCTTCATCCATCCTTCAAATAAACAATCCATCCTCTCTTCCTGCAGGGACTTGAGTGAATTGCAAATTGATGGTTCTCATTATGTTTGCAAGCATGCCCATCTTATTTTAGAAAAAAGTCTTCTCAAGCATGAAGCACCTTCATTAGACCACTTACCTTCAATATTTAAATCTCAACTCTAGCTTCTAATTTTAATAGAGTCATCACATCTTTCTCGTCAGTAATAGCTGGAGGATAACCTGAAATCTTTTATGTAATAATGGTTATGTAGGTCTCCAGATTTTACAACTAAATCCATAAGATAAAACATACCATACGCTAAACCAGTAATTTAATATAAAGGCTTTTAATGCAGAGACCGTTATGCTGATGCTAGCTGATAAAGCTGATAAGGCTTTGTTATCTGAGAGCACCACTGCAGAAAATACCAAGAAGATATTTGATGGCGAGTAGCAGTAAGTGGTTTACTTGTTTCTCCAAGCAGGTCAAGAGCATCCCAAAAGAGCTGTCCTTAAGGACACAGTGAAAAGTGTTGGGCTCCATAAGAAGTTCAGACTTTGACAAACCTGTTGAAAGACATTTTGAGGCTAAGAGCATAGACAAAAGGCTTTATTTTTACTTTAAGYGAAGGCCTGGCCAAGGATTTGCTCYAGRAAGCGTTATAAYCTCAGATGTRTACCTCAATGAGACTCACATGCTATTTTGCATCTTCCTTGACYGGGACAGGGTGARGGGAGAGAAGAGCCCAATGCTGTGACACCGTCTTGAATGTGTGAGCAGTGAGTAAGGGTGGAATGAGCTAAACTATTCTGCTCTRCCCTGTTACAAATAACCTCAATATCTCCGGCCTCCTCAAGGAGAATATTAGTCCTTGGAGAAGAAAACAGAGAGGGGTCTGCTGGGCGAGGAAGGAAATGGAAAARCAGAGCTAGGGTAAGGGCATGATAATGCAAAGCACCTTGAAGGTAAAAACAAGGAAAATGAGCCACAGTCGAGCAAACTTTTACAAACTGTAGATGATTTTGACCTTGGTCTAGTCSTGTAGTTGGGTTCCTATCCGTGGTGTTCCATATTGCCAGGGATGTCTGCGATATTGCCATAGGAACAAGCAATGGGGCTGTGGAAAATGAGGAGGAATCCTCATTTCCATTTTTCAGAGTTGTTTTGCCACTTAGTAGGCTGTAATTACTTATATACTTTGACATTAATTATTATAAAATGCCTTGAGATTTGACTTGGCTGTGTAATTGCATGTTATTTGCACAATGAGTTCTGGTTGTTGCAGTAGGCTTTGAAAGAAACCAGATCCTCTGGAGCATTTTGGGTCCCAGTATAGTAACTAATTCTGATATCTATGTGTCGAGARGGTTGTTTTCTTCAGTAAAGGTCGAGCTTTTCCTAGATTTCTGTTTCCTGCCACAAGCTGCATGATTAACTGTTGTGCTGTGAGCCATCCTGGCCGGCATAGATACTGTGGAGACACTGGACAACACCAACACGCTCAARTTAAATAAGTTCCTGTTGTGATCAGGCTCTTCGCTAACCAGTTTGGTTCCTTCCACTGTTCTGCTTGCAAATAATAATGTCAGGCCTTGCGGGCGCTCTCGCCAAGGGGGAACTTTCTCCAGTGCTGCTCCTTGGGGCAGTGGGGCAGGAGCTGGGAGAGGGGCCGGGAGAGGCCACGGACCCGAGCTCTGGGGGAGCCTCAACGGCACCCGTGAGGCAAGCTTTGGAAAAGAAGATTTGAGATGGTGTTTTCGATCCAATTCCCTTATTCTCGTCCTGCAATAGGAAGAAAATAGAAGTGGCAGGCTCTTTCCTGTGGCGTGGGGAAATGAATATCTTGCTGCCATCCATAAAGCATCACAGCAGACTTAGACTTATCAGTCCTCCTTGTTATTAATTCTTAACTAGTTCGGCTTGTCATGGTAGGCAGAATGGTCAGGTTTTCAAAACTTTGAAGACTGTTATTTATTCCAATCACAGTTCCCTTACATGAACAAAATGATCTGTTTTCTTTGGAATTCTTTTCTCTGTCTTTGTTTATTTTCTTAAACGTCTTAAAGCCTGAGTAATGTGGTAGAGTATCGTTCCCTGRTGTAAAGAGCAGCAGTGAGTTTCTCTTCATGACCAAGAGTCGGTGTTAGGTGAAGAGCAGTGCCGTAAATCTGGGCGATGCCATCGGGGTGTGTGGGTGCGCATCCCGCCTCTTGCTGTCTTCTATCCCTCTTCCTACGCAGCATCTTCATTGCACACACTCCACAGAAGATACTCTAATTTTACAGTACAGGATTAGAAGATTTTGCGTCTAATAAGTTTCAGGAGGACCTTTTTCAGCATTCAAAGTGTACTGGTGATGTTAGACAATGCTGTGGACCGTACCMCTCCTGAAAACTCCTGTACAATCATTATCATACCATAATTTACAGTTTGGGTAAAGCATGGGTTTCTAGAGGGCTGTAGAAATAAAAGGTTTTTCTCCTTGTCTCAACCTTTGTTTTCCTTAATACTATGTTTGCYTCTGTTTTCTGGCATGGAAAGTCCATGACAGAGGTTGATACTGAAAGCTTCTTTTAAGAAACACTGCAGAACGCAGGGAAGCTGTCTTTTATATTAGAAGGTTGACATGGAACATTTAAATCTCTGAAGAATTGACTTTGAATATAGGCTAATAAAACAGCAACCTACTGCTTTGGCACACTACACGTTACAGCTGTCTCAGGGAAAAACAATATCGGTGATTGGTTATGTGGAAATTAATTAAGTCCTTTCTTTGTCTCTAGCTTTTCTCCACTATGACTAGAACAGTAYCGTCATGCTGAATATAATGAGTTTCCATAGTCGTAGCTTGTTTCAATCTCCACATGATGTATTGACGTGTTTATTGATTTTTAATATTTAAAAGCACATAGAGAGGAAAGATAGAGAGAAGGAGATAAAAATATCATGCTTATTTTTTGTTTTTTATTTAAAGGAAGATGTATTGAGCTTCAGATGGCACACGGCCGCTCTGAGGAACATCTGGTTTTTAATTCATCCGCCAATAACTTTTGATGGACCTGTTTACACATTTCCCGCACCTTCTTGGAGGGTGGAGGCTAGTGCTGTCCCTTCTGCTGAAGATGGCCATAGGCAATGGGACATAAAAAATAACATCAATAATAGTTCTTTGTTTTCTCTTTTTTTGTTTTTTTGACTATTCTCTTGCAGCTGTCAGCGAAGGACCAGCACCACAGCAGCCGTCCTTGCTACCGCAGACGCAGCCTGAGCACTCCAACAACGAGGACGCCCCGAGCAGAACCATCCCCACCGCCTGCGTCCGCCCTACGCACCCTCTCCGCAGCTTTGCCAACCCCTTGCTACCTCCACCCATGAGTGCAATAGAACCGAAAGTCCCTTACACACCACTTCTGTCTCAAACAGGTAAGAGTGATGGGGGAAGAGTCTCCGGYACCACTCATCTGAATCACTGACTTTCAATTCAGGAAAAAATAGAGMGCGCAAGACTGTCCCATACCTTGGAGAAATATCTGTAAGTTCTGGCAGAATGGAAAGTGGATATATACAATTTTATGGTAATAATCTAGTATTTCATTCTGACAATCTGGAATAAAAATKCAGGACGAGGCAATAGCTTCAAATCGGAGTTAACAAGTAAGTGATAAAAATGAATTAAATGTGATGCCAAATTAATCACTTGGTCTTGTTTCCAGTCTCCTGTTGTGCTGCAGTAACTTGAACCAGTACCAAATGCTTGCCTCTTGTTTCAAGGCTTGCCTTTTCGATAATGAAAGGACTATTTATGAATGCTGGAAAAAAACTGACTGCAATCCACTCCAGCTTGCAACCTACTTAAAAATTTAATAGCAAGCGTGCAAGGGATAGAAAGAAAATTATTATTTAAAAAACCCTARTGCTGTGGAATAGTGCTGAATGAAGCTGTGGGCTGGTTTCGGGGTTAGATTAAATGGCTGCGTATGGCTGTAGTGGAACGTTCCTTCATGGGCGGGGGGCATGGCAGAGCAAGAGGGCACGGTGCCCCTCCAGCTCTTTTCTGGGTTTGTTTCCAGAGCCGCACCATTTCTAGAGAGCTGGTTTAAAACTTCACCATCGGATCAAGTGAGGACATTTGTATGATACGTGTGGTGTCTGCTTTGTTCGTAAAGTGGGCCCAGTGCTAGAATTGTTCTTCGCATGAACYGGTACAATTTGAGTAACAATATTTGCCCTGGTAACCCTAACTACTAGAGCTATTAAGGGGAAAAAAAAGGGTTTGCGGGCTGGTATCTCATTTTAACCATTCACCCTACTCATTTAACTTGCATAATCTCAGTTTGGCTCAGACAACCTTTGAGATTTCAGCTTTACTCTTTTCTATTCTAATGCTGCTTTCTGAGCATAGCTTTCTTGCCATACAGCATATGTTAGGTCGATGTCTGCAACAAGCAAGCTACCAAAACATCTCTGCATTTTTACTGGAAGCACCTGCTATCCATCAGCAAGTAATCCGGTTTCTGACAGCAGACAGAAGTAGATAAATCCTTATTTGTTGGAGAACTGCTTCTGCCAAMTAGTGCTGCTGAATTATTTTTTATATATAACAGAGTCCGTTCATCTTTATCTAGTACTGCATTTTACTTTATGAGGATCCAATTCTACTTGTCTTACTCTAGTGAGTAAGCCTGGTTACATCAAAAGGACTATTTGTTCTCTAAAGTCAATCAGAGTTTACATTTTAACCATGATAATTGGGAGGCGTGGTAAAGAGAGAGGAAGTCAGGGCATGTTATTTATCTTCCTAAAGAATCCCATCATCCTGAAAGATAAAATTGCCYTTTTTTGAGTAGGTAATCTCACGTAAGCAGATGCAATGTTTCCTACAAACAATGTGTAGAGCTTTGTTATTAGGCAAAATTAAGAACTGAAAGTTTATGGYAATAATCTGCCATAAAGCAATGGAAATAAACAAAGCAAATGCTAAAGCAGTGAAAAGATCTGTTTTTCTGGACTCTGTCACATAGACGAGAACATGYTGCTGGGTTATGTATGGCATTCGAACTATTGCATTCACTGTTATACTGAAACCACAATTTTTACTTTTTAGAATTGTGTATAACTTCATTTCTTATCTGCCTCAGGCTGTTTTGGGGGGGGGGGGGCTATTTATTTCTTTCTACGTATGGTTTCTCTTGCTTTTCTCAGTGTACTTGTCTTCAGAGTCATTAGCCAGACTGATGTTGTTTCCTTTACCAATTTCATGTAGGAAGSTTTTCTTTGTAAATGTTAGCTTCTATTTCTGCCTGGTCCTGCACATGATCCCTCAAAACTAGGTTGCTCTTTTGGTACCCACTCTTGAATCCCACTCCTCTGGAACCCAGATCTCTCTTTTCACTTAAAATGGGAGTGGAGAGAGAAAGGACTGAAAAAGAGATGTCAGGAAAGAGGGCTTCATTTCACCAGCAGTTCTGTGTATTTAATACTACCCATGAGCATGATCGTAGAATCACAGAATGGTTTGGGTTGGAAGGGACCTTAAAGATCATCTGGTTYCAACCCCCCTGCCATGGGCAGGGACACCTTCCACTAGACCAGGTTGCTCAAAGCCCCRTCCAACTTGGCCTTGAATGTTCCCAGGGATGGGACACCCACAACTTCTCTGGGCAACCTGTTCCAGTGCCCCACCACTCACCTCATAGTGAAGAATTTCTTCCTTATATCTAATCTAAATCTCCCCYTTTTCAGTGTAAAGCCGTTACCCCTTGTCCTATCACTACACGCCCTTGTAGAGAGTCCTSTCCAGCTTTCTTGTAGGCACCCTTCAGGTACTGGAAAGCTGCAGTAAGATCTCCCCAGAGCCTTCTCTTCTCCAGGCTGAACATACATGGCTGATATCTCAGCCATGGTTAGATACCCATGAAAGGGAAATTTTGAAGATATTTGTGACTTTACAAAGCTTGTGATGTATTTCTCTATTTGAACAAACCTCCTAGAAAAGRTGACTGACACGTCCCTGCGCAGTCGCTCCTCCCTGGTCCCCACTGGCAGAGCAAAAGTGGCTGAGCTCTCTGCAGGCCCCCTGAGCAAATTCCCTTATGGACCACATCTGCTAATTATACCCCATTTACGGACATCTCAGGTTTAAAAGGCTCTTAGCAAATTCCCTTGTTGGAATAACCGTTACTTGCCTTAACCAGATAGATAGAATTAATTTTTCAATGCATTTTGCTTAAAGTCAAGACATTTTTACATGTCCTCTGTAATAAAGTAATAGGGCAATAAGTARTGGACTCATCACCACTTAAACCAATTAAGCTACTCTTTGCTTTGCTGTCCTGTTTTCTAAATGCATGTCAGTCAGGTGTCTTATCCCTTCGGACAATACATAACTCTGATGGCACAATCCTGCAGAATTCAGAAGGGGAGAAAGCAACAGAGAACTGCAGAGGTTGATCCAGAGATTTCCAGCAGAGACTTTAAAAAGCAGGAACCTGAAGTTAAGCGGACCTTTCCCTTGAAATCCCTTCATTGCTGGTTCGCAGACTCTCCTCCGTCCAGCCCTATGAGTTTTGTATCTCCTTYTGTAGAGTAGCTTGTATGGAAATGCCAGGCAGTGGTGTCCTCCGGTCCTCAACCAGCCCCACCGCCTGCCCCACAGCCAACTGCATGCTGAAGCTCCAGATGTATTTGTATATTGAGGTTATAGTCCTGATGTCTAACACTTGCCCTCACACAGGATTAGTATCGAAATTAATTTTTGGACCCTGCCCAGCAAATAAATGAGCACAGGGCTTTTTCTTGGCGTTGATTGACCTGATGCTAAAAGGAGGTATCTCCTCCAATATTTTATCTATTCAGTATATCTCCGTAGTGGCATTATAATTAGCTGTTAAACTCTTATGGCTCATAAAAAAGACATACAGAGATCATTATTCAGTTGTGGGGGATTTTGCCATAAGGGCATGAATAAATATTTAAAAGGCTGTGCTCCTGGTTTTGGGTCATGACATCAGCCTAATCCAGAGCTAAAATCTGCCATTTTTCTTCTTTTTTTTTTTTCCTTTTTTTTTTTTTTTGCTTGAGCCCATTAAATCTGAACTCTTGACATGAAGCCCTTCCCGTTGATATTTTATAGGAGATCTCACCTTCTCATCACTGCTTTGTGATCGAGCACTTGAGGTTCCTAATACTTATTCTGAAGGCGTGAGAATCACTCCATGGTATTGCCCATCTGCACTGGGGCTGCACTCCCTCCTCTTTGCAAATCATACACATAGGCATATAAGTGATTTGACTTAGTCCCCTTTCAGGTTAAATAGAAAATGTTTGATGGAGTGTTGGGCTTATTGCATTATAGATCTGACATAAATTCCACAAATGGACAGGAAAGATTTTTTTTTTTTTTTTTTTTCCCCCCTCACAAATGAAAACTCCTTTTAGGTCTTGATGATCAGCTGCACTTCAAATGAACCTGAATTAGGAGGTAATTTTTCTTCTGCAGAAGCAAGTGTGAGGTGATAGAAAATACTGCCTGTGAAGTGGTGGTTTTCATATTGTGTCACAGTTCTAAAACTTCAGCCTTTTCAGGCTCCCGTATCTTTTGYGAGACTGTAAATTGCTGCATTTCTTTCTATTGCTACTCCACCAAAAAAGCAGAGTTGGAAATCCAAATTGTTGTCTCCTTGGTCTTCCCGGAATCCCGCAGTGAGACCCCAGAGCTAAAAACCACTTTATTGTCCAGCAAAATTGAGCTTGGTTTTCCTTCCTCCTGCTAAGCCGTAGGGCATGCCCCGACCTGGCGATGGGCCGGGAGCGCAGGGGAAGGGCTGATGATGCTCCAGATTTATTTCTTTGCCGCTTTGGAAAAAAAATCTCGTCTTTTCAATGTCAGACGGCTTGGGGAGTAAAAGTGAAGAGTGAGCTGAAGAAATCTGGCGGTAAACATCCCTGTGTAAAAAGCGGGATATTGCCTGGATGTTAGTACAAATCCTTCCCATATCCAGGCTTACCCACACACTCTTTTCATTACCAAATGGGATAAGAAAGCCTGATAAGAAAATGAGCTCCGTGAGGTGTTTTTTGTGCTGCTGCTTTTTTTTTTTCTATAGCTATTGTAAGAAAAGAACCAGAAAAACAAGATAAGAGTGAAGGTTTGCAAAGCCAGTGTTAAAACCATGAGCTAACGGTCAAATAAATAAGGGATGAAATCAAGAGGAAAAAAGGGTATATTGGTATTAAGCAGTGAATCCTGGGCCGTAATAATCTCAAATAGCAAGGGTTTGGGGCCTCAGCAGATGCTGAAATTACAGTGATCCTTGGAAGAGTGAATATAGAAAGAATATAGAAAGAATTTTCAGTCGTGCTGAAAACAGACCGCTCGTCACAGGAGCATTGGTAAAATCACYGTCACACAAGTGTCTGGAATATCGGCTCTCGGGTGGAGTGCTTAGAGATGGAAATTCCAAGAAAAGAACTTTTGGCTGCAAATTAGGCAGATTTTGGAGACATGATCTTCGAACTCTCTGGTGCTAGATTTCTGCATTTAATTGCCATCCATTTTTTAGAGTGTTTAATCCCCTCTCATCTCTCATGCAAAGTGGGGAGTTAATTTGTGCGTGCATTTATTCTGAACAATCAATTAGCTCTAATTAATTAGCTATACAACCAAATTCTGGGTCCTTTTTTTTCTTTTGGAAGTTTACGATTCACAATAAAAAAATCCCACTGCCAATATAAAACACAAATGAGAACCTATTGCTTCTAATTTGAATTCAGTCATTGAATTTAAAAGCAACTAAGAAGTCTTTTGTTAATAGGGTATAAAAATCTTTCTGTCATAGGGTTTTTTTCTTATTTTAATGATGAGTGTAAATGAGGTTATGGACTTCTCTTTATCATAATCTGCAGTAAGCAAGGTCTATAAATTCACTGAATATATGGGAACAATTCATTCTTGAACCTTTTATTCTGAAATTCTAGCTTTTTGCACTGGTAACTCCCAGATTCAAAGGAAAATTATTCTTTTATTTCATAAGCCTTTACCTGCCCCCCCTTCAATTTTGAAATGCTTTTTTCTTCCACGTTTCTTTTTATGAAAACAAGCTTTCTCCGTTCATCTGGGAGATAGACTGACACAGAAGTGTCAGGAAAGRGTCAGTCCTGTCTATTAGGGAAATCTGGCCCCAGTCCAGTAAAGTTTAATCAGCGTGTGTTGAGATAACTTGATAACTTGAGACACCTGAGTTGTCTCATTAAAATCCACAGGACTACTGGAAGGTGTAAAGTGAAGTGTTTTAGGTGCTTGTCTGGATACATGAACTGATTCCCCTTTGATATGAATGATCTATTTCAATACAAGGCAGCAGTCAAATCATGGAAAAAAAAATGTTTATCTGGATAATTATGCTGTAAATCCATGGAAAGATTTAATGATGGGCCATTCTGTCTTCCTGTGTTTCATAAGCAGAGRAATAAAACTTTTTCCACTGCGCGTACAATTTCTCCATATTAATTTGGGACTGCATGTGTTATCACTGAGCAGTTGCAGCCAACTTTTGCCCTAACACTTATTTATCCCACATAGTATTTCCAGCAAAGAGATTAAAAACGTGAAGAGCAGCTGAGAAGACAGAGACCAAATCTCTCTCGTGTTTCCACRTATTTGGGCGGTCTGTGTTGGTTTTGTCTTGAAGTGGCCTTTCCAAACTCACTGTTTCTATACCTGTTTTGAAGCCGTAGCACGTAAAAGTGTGTGAAGTTCGTCAGTGCTGTTTCAAAAGCCTCCCCAATAGGCAGTCCCAGTACTTGCTTGGTGTCGTATTCTGGAGAGTGATTAAATGATCTCTTTCTCTTTTGTGTTTTATTTCTCTTTTTACTTTACTTCTCCTACTGTCAAATACTTCTAAATTAAACTTTGCCTCTTTCTAGAACAATTTCCCTTGCGGAATGAGCCTAGCCTCTGYGGATTATCATCACCTCAAAAATCATTTTTAGAAACTCAGTTTCTCGATGAAAAATATTTTTTCCGACCTGTAATGTAAACCAGCTGAGTCTTCAAATAATATTTTTCATATAGTTACATATTCTGTTCCCCTGACAGGCACCGTCTTACTTAAACAGGAACATCCTGCCAAGGAGCTACAAGTAAGCTCGCTTCTACATGTTATTCTCATCTTTATGTTTCAACTTTTAAGTCATTTAAACTGACTCTGGTTTTACTGGTGGAAGTATCAAATAACCTGTAAGTGGCATTTGATCCTTTTGTCATTTTCTGTTGTACTTTTATGAGAAAATTACCTCTYGATACTGCAAGATAAGCAGTTTACCCCACAATCAATAAGTAATTATTGATTACTTAATAGGGAAAACATCTRGCTTTGCATGAACTTCCCCACCCTTGAAGCTCAGGCTGCCAATCTCCTTACTGTCAGAAGCATCTGGGACAGACGAAATTCTTAAATAATTTTAATTTTMCAGATTGATGGCTTTCAGTTTTGCGAGCTATGACATATCTCTGTGGGAGCATCCTTGCAGATTCCTCGGTGCCTGCAGATGATCATTACTAGAAGCAGCTCTAGTTAATGACATGGATGGTGTTTGTCTTTTRTCCTGTTGCATAGAAAAAATTGTGGAAAAGGTGTGAGATGCAGGGCCAGAAAAGATTATCCTCATTTAGTTACGAGTCTGACATCACCTGATTTCTGCAGCTTATTTTGACTTTTATAGTCTCATTATAGAGGATTCRTCTTGGTACTCTTCATCCTCCGCAWWTCCTCTCAGTTCTTASGAAAACAAAGGCTTGTTTGCACCCCAGTAGATAGATCAATTTTCAGCTGCCTCCTCAAACCGGCTGATCTTCAACTGCAGATCTTCAACTTCACGTCTTTGATGCGTGCCCTGGCTGTTGGGCTACTGAATATAAGAATATATCTGTATCCCCAGTTTGGAAAATTTCTATTTAAGTTTCCAAATTGGTTTTATGAAACATGCCTGCAAATACCTTCCCCGATCCAAAATTTTTTTCGCTTTGTTGAAAATCCTAAACCAACAGCAAAAAAAAAYCAGCTTTAGCTTAATCAAATATTGAACTGAGCATTTTATCCAACTCTGGAATCCATAGACTAAAATGGCTGCAGGTTAAAAACTGGAACCAGTAGCCCATATACAGCATATTGCATCTTACTGCAAAATCCTCTTTTCAGAGTTTCTCCAGTGTCCTGTCTGCTGTCACACATTGTGTTTGATGACGGTTGCATGTGTTTACCGAGAGCAGAATATTAGGAAGATTTTTTAAAATGCTAGATGCCCTTTCTCTAACTGYGGTCACTGCCTGATGTTTTAGCCTAGGTAAGTCCTTCCGAAGCCCAGCTGTTAGCGATCTCTGTGAAGAACACGTTGGCATGGCACGCATGATCCGCATCTTACTGAGGTTAATGGAAGGGCTCTCATTGCCTTTGAGTTTTGCGTTACCGCCTAGTGAAACCAAATTCCCGCAATCCTTCTGAGAAGCGCGGGATTCACGGGCAAAGCTGCTCCCACCACGTTTTCCGTTCCGTATACAGACTATCGTATAGACTCTTCCTCTGTGTCACTGGCGGTTAGTAAACCCCTCTCGCCACTTTGTACAGTTCATTTTTTACTGCGTGCAAGTCCTCGGGCTTGTGCAGAGCTTTCCAGATAGGATCTTCCCAATGCTTTGTAAAGCGGCGTTGCTATTTGAGGGAGCTGGGGGTGTTTAGCCTGGAGAAGAGGAGGCTGAGGGGAGACCTTATCGCTCTCTACAACTACCTGAAAGGAGGCTGTAGAGAGATGGGTGTCGGTCTCTTCTCCCAAGTAACAAGTGATAGGACGAGAGGAAATGGCCTCAAGTTGCGCCAGGGGAGGTTTAGATTGGATATTAGGAAARATTTCTTCACYGAAAGGGTAGTCAGGCATTGGAACAGGCTGCCCAGGGAAGTGGTGGAGTCACCATCCCTGGAGGTGTTCAAAACACGTGTGGATGAGGTGCTTCGGGACATGGTTTAGTGGTCATGGGTGCTGGGTTGACGGTTGGACTCGATGATCTTAAAGGTCTTTTCCAACCTTAATGATTCTATGATTCTATGAATCTATTCACCTTGCTTCTGCCAAACAGTGCTTCCCTCACACATCCAAAGAGTGTAGCTGACTTTTCTCAGGCACATACCCCTTGTAGGCTTGAAATCAGAAGTGCCCACGCTTTTCTCTCCTGGTTTCCTTCCGTTAGACCSAGCAGAATTTATGGCGGAACTCCCTGTTCCTTCTTCTCAGAGATACGACTCATTCCTAGCTAATTTTAGACTTCTGATGAATAGGTGTCTGCTCGGTGCCAGTCACATAAGCTCACTGTGCAGCCAAACGAGAGGGAGAGGATCTTCTGAAAGACAATTTGCCCAACCTCTCTGCAGACTTTGGAAGGTGCTTCTTTCCGTAGATTACCGAGGGAGATGAAAGAACCAGCAGAGACTCATCCCTCACTTTTAAACAGCTGAAGCGATGTGAAATTCAGCTGAAGGGAGGYGATACACGGTCTAGCCTCCTTGCTGTGAAAGTCCGAAAGTTTGGCTGAGCAGCAGATAGGCAGAAATGTCCGTGCAGTTCTCTACGTGTTACTCCAGCTGTATTTCCAAGCTTTTGCTAGCAATAGATTTCATAATCACGCACCTATTGTATGTATCAWAATATTAAGAATCAGTCCTAGATCCGGATCTTGAGGAACTCCACTGGTAGCTGCCTTCTACTCCGATATTCTCCATTGAGCATGATTTCTTGCCATCTCTCCATAAACTAGCTCCTTTCAATKTTTGCATTCCTCTCCATTTTCTCTACTTTAACTCTTTTTTTTCCAATGTCACTGTTTTGCCTCATCACCCAGAATGCCTGGAACACATGAACCACACAAGAAYCTTTGGTCTTCCAGTTTGGTACAGACCTTAGATCCATTGAGTGCTAACGTAGCGTTTTTTTGACACTTTCGGAGTTTCCAGCTCACTGTGCTCCCTCCTGCCAGGGACTGCAGGGAACCCTGCGACGTGAACAGCAGAAACCCTSAGCCCTCTCCCCAAAATGCGTTGTTCTCACCTGGCCGAGTACATCATCTCATGTCCCGTTTGACATAGCTCAAAATAAAATAACACCAAGTAGCTCCCCCAAAGTATTGCTATCAAGAGGATGGGTGCTATATTGGTTTTACTTGGTGTCCATCAGGATAACATTTGATATGCACAAATGCGTATAGATTTAGAAAGCTGCTTCTTTCGGACTTGACGCAGGGTTGCGCTGATGTGCGGCGCTCCTGAAATCCCAAGGGTGAGACTGCAGTGAGTTCAGTATGGGCCTCGGAGAGGGATTCGCACCTGGTAGCCATATATCCCCTAACTAATGAAGAGTTTAATAACCCTGCTGAGAAAATGAAACTTTTGACCGGTAAATCCATGCTGGGGCTGCTCAGGGTTACACCTGATGGGTATCGGTATCTTCTGCCTCTTGCGGCCCCAGTTCCAAGGTTTTCCTCTTTTTTACTTGGGAGACTCCCGCTGAGTTGGAGAATATTAGAAACCAAAGTGATTTTAATTTAATTAGCTACTCATTTGCATAAATTAGTTTACTTAGCATGTCAACCTTCTGCATCCAGAATYCTCTTCGAGTGGCCCGCTTGGTCTTTTTAACATCCTTTGGGGGAAGAGGGCTCAACTGTTGTACTAATTACGTATTACAGGCATTACCTTGGAAGACAGTCACTGCTGTAAAACATGTGCTGAAGAACTYGAAATATGCAGCTATGCAGAAGGAAAATTTTCCCAGCTTCATTTTAGTTGTGAGCGTGACGATTTGCCTGTTGCTTTTGTGAGCTAAAGGGCAAAAAGATGCACAAACTGAACTTACTAATCATCATTATGGCTTCTCATTAACAATATCCAGGAGGGAACATCTGTCTTTGTGCAGAAAAGTGGGTCTTTAAGTCCAATTACTACAATTAATGAGTTACATATGAGAAACATGATTTTAACCACGAGATTGAGAGGATGACAACAGCAACGTACTCTGCATTTCACATGAGCTCCTCACCACCACATCAAATATTTACTTCTCCACCAGCCCATGAAAAATCAAACAAGTCGCAATGTGAAGTCACTTGTATAAAAAAAAAAAAAAAGCCTATTTGGGTCCGTTATCTAACCAATAAACAGCACGGATGCAATTTTCTGCGGTGGCTGTATCTTACTATTTCTTCTTCACGTCGCAGTGATATCCCAGGATGCAATCCAGATTCCCYGTGACGGGAATCGCATAAATCTCTCTTTAGCAGGGCACGCGAGCGCTCCCGGAATAGAAATACCGCCGCAGCTGCCAGCTGCGGGGGCCACAGCTGCAGTTCCCTTCTTTGCTGGGCGCTGCAGGTGTTTTCAAAGCACCGGGGGGAAAAAAAATGCTGAGCGGCTACGGTCTGTGCGGTAGCTTCATCCCTTTTTTTTTTTAGAATCAGGYTCTTGTATTTCTCAGCGTGTAACTGCGGGGTGCACGTTTCAGTGTGGGCATATTCCCCCCACCACCGCCACYGCCACTTCTTTGGAAATAAGCTTTTTTTTATTAAGAAATGGAAGTGAAAAACATTTCCTTTTTTTTTTTTTTTCAAAAACTGATTTGAAAGTGCAGCGCTGAGAAGATTGAATCTTTGGGGATAGCTGTATCTTCTACTCTTACCCTGAGATACAGGGAAGTTTGAAGGCCCAGTTATTAAAGAAGTCTTTTAGCTATTAAACTGGAGCTGGAAGAGTGAGCGTATCTTTGTGGTGATCTCTTTTAGCTCCTGTTGAGCTTTCACACGTTCATAGCTTCAGCTAAACGGGCGTTATCTGCGATTCTCAGCCTTACAGAGAGGGTGTTTGTGAGTCTCTCCCTCTCTGCCCCCACCTTGCAGCTCTTTCCTGGCGCTTACTTTTAACGAACAGGCTGTTGACAACTGGATTTCGGGAGGGATTTTGTTCTCTCTTCTGCTCCATTGTGTTTTCTCTGCCTTAAACTAATTAAAAATATAAACGCATTTCTTTGAAATACCGGAAAATTAATCTGCAACTCTTGTCTCCTGGCTACTCGCTGGAGCTGTAAGGATACAGAAAGCTGTCATGACTGCAGTGTTTTGGTGGGATTTGGGGAGCGAGAGCCGCGGTTGCTCCGGCTGCAGCAGCCGCCTGCCTTCCGACGCCGGAGGTATTCTCCCGGCAGCCCCGCTCCAGGCTCAGGAGCGTTGCTTTCCTGATATGTTAATGGGCTATAAGAAAAGAGAGGTGATCAGGTGGGAATCTAGTGATGAAGAAAACAAACAGGTATTTCAACTTAAGATTCGTAAAAAGGCGGTTTGGTTTTGCATGRGAACTGGGTGGGTTTCTGATCTGAGACGGGGATTTCGGAGTGAGCCTGCGTGCGTCCCGTGGGGATGGAGACATCTCCCGTGCTCCCGGTCCCTGCGTCTCAGCTCCAGAGCCACSGGCATCCTCGTACACACCAGTCCTGCGGCTCATCCTTGGGACACCCCTTCCTCTATGCGCATTTTATGGCTGGGGTGTCTCAAGACCTATTTTTCTTTTTCTGGGTCCAATTCTGATGCAATCGCCGATAGCCTGCTTGACTTACTGAGGCTGATGCCTTTTAATATCTCTAAGAAGCACGATCAGCTACTAAAGCGATGGCAGTTGTCATTATCRTTATTATGGTACACATTTTCTTCGTAGAAAAAAGGCAGGGAACTTGCTGAAGGTCATAGTGGAGGAAAGATACAGAAAAAAGCTACTTACTTATGATTCGTCCTCTTGATTTCAATGGGAGTCAAATGAGCRGAGTAAAAATTGTGCCCAAATCCCRTGGGAGATGGAAGCCTGCCCTGTGAGACCCCARAGTCATCCCCCTGTGCCAGAGGGGATCTGCTGTTACCAGGCKGGGGGGATTTGACAGTCCCTGGTATGTGATGCCCTCTGCCAAGCAAGTATCAGCCTGGAGATTGYGTATTTAAAGATATGAACATGAAACTTGCCTTAGGACACAAGTAGGCATCAAAGTGGTTTAATGTCAATAAAGAGAAAGCGGGAAGAATAAATTTTGGGGACCTAGGTGGCTGAAAGAAGTGCCAAAGGCACTCACTGGAAYGAGTTTGGCCTTACGCAGGTCGTAGGGACGTTTAAGCCGTAGCTTCAGGGGGAGCGGGATTACTCGGTAGGCAAGAAAGCTTGARATAATTGCCGTCCCCATTTTTGACCTTGAATCTACGATGCATGAGATACATGATCTCAATTTGGCTTTGTATGGCAACTTGCATTTTAAAACTATCCCAGTGTACTTAAAATCAATGTCTTGTGTGTCTCTATTTCAACYGACAGCCCTTGTGTCTCCAGCAGAGCCTTGCGTAGAGTCGGGCACCTTGTGCCGAGTGGAGGCAGATTGTCCAGGACAAAGGTTCCATTCTTTGATGTTTTAAATCGTTAAAAGAGACAAAGAATTTTTAATTTCCTCTAGAAGAGAGCTGAGACATCTCAGTTGATGCATCTTTAAAGGGCAGCACTTTAAACAGTGCTGCTGCTGACACCTCCTTTGCCAAGCAGCAGTAGTGCGGCTCGGTGCGGTGKGCAGGAGGAGTTTCAGCAGAGATGCTTAAGAAGGGAAGTCCCTTTCTGTCAAAAAAAAAAAAAAAGAAATCTATTTTGATTTTTTTTCCTCCTTCCAAGCTGGGGTAAGAAGTCAGAAACAACTTTTTTCTTGGAGCAAGTTGAAATACAATTTTTACTGTAGCTTGTTCAGTAACCCGCCTGGAGGGCTGCTCTCAGCTTGAGGGAGTTAGAAACAAAACCAGACAAGAACCATGGAAATAACTGCCATTCCCCCAGCCTGACCACTGCTCTCTGCTCTTCGGTCTCACTTTCTTCCTCAAACACAACGTCAAACTGACAGTTCCCTGCCAGGCAGGGGCCACGGAGCCCAGGTTTTCATTATCTTCCAGGAGTATCGGCTTTGTAGGCACTTYTCCCAGGAAAATTTTAAGTTCCCATACGAAAAATTTTGGTTTTGCAGAATAGCATTCTTCATCAAAAAGTAACGTCAACAGAAAAACTGCAAACCTGCTGTGAGTCCTCTTGCGGGAGCGGAGCCCATGAACTATAATTGAAGAGTTTTTAGAAAGTGTTTGTGTTGGCTCTGACGCTCCTGCAGGAAGAAGTAGTGTCTGCCTAGGAAGGGGCCTACAGCTGAAAACACAAGCGGCAATGGTAAAACCAGCTGCATTTGGCCCATAATCCCAAAATTTCACTCCATACCTACCTCAACGTGACTTTTGTTTCTTCTTCCAGGGCCTAACCTCCCCAAGGCTCAGGTTAAAACAGCATCCCTTGGCTTGGCAGGAAAAGCCAGGTCACCTCTGCTGCCCGTCTCGGTGCCCACGGCCCCGGAGGTCGCCGAAGAAGGCCACAAGCAGACGGAGGACTCCGCCAACGTAAGAACCATCTTTCAGAGCCAGCCTCCTTGCGAGCCTCATCACCGTCGAGTTATATTCTCTAATCCCCAATCTGCATGTTAATTTTTAGATAACGATCTGTCCCTCCTTACCTGAGGTATTACGCTGCAGCTGATAGCTATTAGAAAGCTAGTAAAAAGCTAGTAAAAAGTTCTGGCAGCCGGTAAAACTTTGCTGTTGACTTTAATGGACTTTGGCGTTGTGTGGTAGAGGGGAGAAGCGAGTGCTTCAAATTCTGCGTTCATATTATCCGCGGGACAACTCGCCCAGCCTCTCCTGAGCACCCTGAGATATCGGGAGAGGAGAAGGAGGGGGTGRGGAGTACGATAGGGAAGAAAATAATTTTGGCAGGAAAAATGACTATATAGTCACCAGATAATGGTGGAAAAATAACATTGAAGAAGTAGATAAGTGAAACAGAAAATGTGGTGAAATTAGAATAATCTTTTCACTCCTATTAAGACTTTCTTAGAGAAAGGTCTCACGTGATCCAGAAGATGAAGCACCGCAAAAGAAAAGGAATAAGGAAAAAAAGAAATATATTAAATACATGTTGTATATCACCTCTTTTCATCTACTTGCACAAGAGAATTTTTTGCTCGGCACTATAGCAGTGATTYGTCCAACATCTTGTTAGTGAATCCTTTTATGTTTTCAACCTGGCTAAAGGGAAAGAAAGATTTGCCTTAGACATACGTATAGTGGTGGAGTCACCATCACTGGAGGCATTCAAAAAACATGTAGATGTGGCACTTTGGGACATRGGTTAGTGGGCATGGTGGTGTTGGGTCRAYGGTTGGACTTGATGATCTTAGAGGTCTTTTCCAACCTTAATRATTCTATGATTCTATATGGAGGGTTTGGGTCTGCTRCCTGCTGAATGCAGGACAACAGTGTTGGATTCCTGCTCGTCGTTATCAACGGCATAAAAATATACTCCTGCATATAGTCGCAGAAGGATTCTCACGTTTTGCTGGGAAAAGGGAACGCAGGACGATGTAAGAGACGTGGAATCTTCTACTGGAATGGGAAGGGGAAGGAAAATGCCCTCCGTTGTAAAATTGCTGGCATAAGGAGTAATTTAACACGGGACATYGGATAACACAAAGTGCGATTTCACCTCTCAGTACCGTATTTATCACAGCAGCACGATTTAGCTCTCAGGAGAGACACTGCTCAAGCTCCACAAGTGTGAGGGCAGCTACAGGCAATACCGCTGCAGGCAACAAGCTCAYCGGGTGGTCAGAATTTGGGGAGAAAGGCTAAAATTTGGGGAATTTTTTTTTAAGCTTGACTCCGTGGGTGCTCTTTTAAGCTGCTTKCTCCATCCCACCTCGGGGACTGCAGGGCTTATACAGCACTTTCAGATCTTTTGCTTGGTACAAGCCACATAAATAACTAATGTTTGCACTCCTTCACGGTGTCTGAAAGCAGAGGATCGCTCCTCTTGCTCTTGCCTTGGTAATTTTTGAGGTCAGTGGTTCCCAAGAATAGGTGTAGTGCTGGTAATTTTAGGTTTCACTGCAGATTCTCAGTTGACCGTACCCCACAGGATTACTTTCTTCCAGC
This sequence comes from Oceanodroma leucorhoa, assembly GCA_030449065.1. Taxonomy (NCBI): domain Eukaryota; kingdom Metazoa; phylum Chordata; class Aves; order Procellariiformes; genus Oceanodroma; species Oceanodroma leucorhoa. The sequence goes on from JASVER010000035.1 coordinate 8,122,347, forward strand.
CCGGTTAGGTGCCTCCAAAAACTGTTCCCAGTCCTCTGCTCCCRCTAAAAGCGATGGTGGAAATTCCCGACCGCTAACGAGGGCTGAGAAGTTCGGCTAATTGCTGAACGAACTGTTGCAGCCTGCCCTAGGAGAGGGCATGTTTAGATGAGCATTTGATGTCTCTGTTGGGTGCTAAAAAATGTTTTCGTAGTCCCCCCAAGCATGGAGACATGTAACGTAAGGGAGGGAGCTGGGGAAATGGGGACTCAGGGAAGGGTCGTTAACATTTAATATTGCTCTAGCATGGTCACCCCGGGGTTTCAGCTCACGTGTTGAGCCCAGAGAGGCTTTGCTGTCCCACCTGTAAGCATCAGCCCATCCTTGAACGCTCCAGGTCCCTGAGGACCGTGCAGGGAAGATGACTGGGTGGGGGAGGCCCCGGGAGGTCCCTGCCACGGGCCGTGTCCYGGGCTCTGCGCGGGGSGGGGTTCGGTTCCCATCCCGCTGCCCGCTTATCTGTGTGCGTGTGTTCACTCGCAGGTTTATGAGCAGGATGATCTGAGTGAACAGATGGCCAGTTTGGAGGGGCTAATGAAGCAACTCAATGCTATCACAGGCTCAGCCTTCTAACAGCTCTTGATGAAGCGATAATTATCCCGGAGCATTGCAGCATACCAGGATTTCAGGCATACCACCCACGTACACCACCTCATAAAATCATCTTGTTGCCGGTACCACTCCTTCGGTGCAAGGARGATTCTTGCAAAGTCCTAAAAGGAATGATAAAACGAAGAAAAAGGRAAGAATCATCATGGAAATGTTACAGAACTGTAGATCTGGCATCTAAAGTGATGAAAGCATGGCGAGGCGAATGACGTCGTCACCGCGGAGTCGTAGCTGATGCCACCGGATTGCTCATTTTGATCTACTAGTCTTCGTAGAGCTCAAATTGTCATGACTAACTCATGTTTTACTCCGTAGAGGTTTGTAGCTCTTTGTATAGATCTAGTCTTACCTCATGCAAGTATGTTTTTAAACATAGACCATGCCGTTAATGAGACAGTGTTGTAGGTCACTCGTTTGGTTTTTTTTTTTTTTTTAAATACGTAATTACTGACTACAAAAACACCCATAGCAAATAATCACACCGCCACACCAAAAATTTGGAAGTTTTCCCAACAGCACAAAATGAAAAGACAAATTACTAATTTCTTTTGTCGTCTCCGTCACTCATCTCGCACAAGTGGTGGGGATTAGCGAGTTGCTGTAAAATTCAGCCATTTTCGCAAGCGTTTGTAAAGCCTCCCGTTGTTAATGTTTTACGTATGGCAAACAGAGAGCCCAGGAATGTAAAAAAAAAAAAAAAAAGAGAGAAAAAACAAAAGTCTGCATTGGTGGCCTGCTGCCAGCCAGCCAGTGTACACTTGCAAAAAGAGGACGTAATATGCAATCTTCTCTGACGCGCAGTCATTACGTGCTTAAGCTTGTAATAAAACACGTCTGCGTACGGGTGGCCTTTGTGCCGGACCGCCCTGTGATGACATTGGGAAGCGCCGCCGGGGCCACCGCGAGCCGGAGCGGGGCGRAAAATGGAGCTGAAGTTTCCCCAAGCCTTTCACATCCCCCGGGATGGCTCTGCTCCGAGGACCCATCCGCCCGGGATGACGATGGGTGGAGGATGAGGAGGGTGAAGGGGCTTCCCGCCGGCAGGACACGAGCCGGGGGGGAAGAACCACAGAGGCCGGTAAACAACTGATAAATTAATTGGGAGGGTTTTTCCGCAAGCATAACATTTCCTAGCTGAGATCGGCAGTGCTCCGTGAGAACAGCGAGCAAAGGGCGGTGAGCGGCAGGACACCGGGAACCATCTTTAGGGATTCCCCCTCCCTCTTGTCCTAGCGCCTTAGCTGCGCGTTACGGTGTTTATTGACAATGATAACCGGTTGAATTGACTAAATTTTGTGTGCATACATTTTATGGCTGCATTTTCAGCTGCATTCAGCGGTAATCCCTGTTTATGCAGCTGAATCACCAAAAGGGAACTAATTTGCATATTTATCAGTTAGGAGGCTGCAAAACCCAATAAGAGAGTTTCGGATGAATTATTCCATTCAGCTCTGCCTTTGATTTCAAGCTTGAGTGGGTCATAATTTTAAAAGAGCATGGAAAGGATAGGATCTTTACAACCTAATAGCTCCTTTTATTAGGTGGGTAATTATATGTGAATCTCCGAATAAAATATTTTGAGTAAAATGGCACTGCAACAGAAGTAATAATTCAGATTATTTTCTACAGCCCTGTGCTGGAAAGGAAATCAGATGTCAAGGAGGAATTCAAAGGCTTCATTAGGAACTCTAGTGTGTTTGTGAAAATGCTCCTTTAAAAATGCCTTGTTATTCAATTTACTAAGATTTTAATGAAATATTTCTTGAGAGTGGGGAAATCTTGTTTGCCTGGGAGGCTGAGCTTTCCAGTTCTGAAAGGTTTGTAACCAAAAACCTCTCCTAAACATAAAATGCACAAATCTTTCCCGATGAAAACCCAGCTCAGCTCTTAGAACCTATAAAATCACTACCTCCTTTTTAACTCGAAGAAAGAAGGCTTAATGCAGCTTTTCCATAGCTCCCCATCCATATTTGCAGAGATTGACATTGTTGGAATAGGAACATAAGGTCAAATCTGTCTCTCACGTATCATTTATGAAATATCTCTTACCCTGGATTTGCAGCAGGATAGCGGGGAACAGAAACCGTCCCCGGGACTTTAAAGAGCAGCACTGCACCTTTTTAATCACGGAATATTAATCCAGGACCAAATGTATAACAATAATTGCCTAAAACAAGACGAGCCGCCAAGAGGTTTGCAAGTTGGCTTTTGTTTGGTTTGGGCAGAAGCGTTGTGGTGTCCGGGCGCTTTGGTATCGCTCAGCCTCTTCGTTTCGTTGAAGCATCTCTCTTCGACTTAAGTGCGAAGCCCTGAGGGTCTGCAGGTTGATCTGGCAGCCTTTCTTCTGCCCTTCGAAGCCGATCTATTTTCAGGCTCAGCCCGTTTAAATCAGTGACGCCTGCGGACCAAGGTCCACGCCGAAACAAGTCCTCATGTACTCTGGGAGCAACTCGATCGGCTCAGCCCAAGCGAGACACAGCCACTCCCCCACCCCCTTTTTTAATAAATTAGTAAGAAATTTCTGCTTCAATTTAAGTTCAGCATTTGTCAGTAAAACTAAATTATTCCGTTATTTTTGGAAGGTTATTATTTTAAATTATTTCGAATTTTCGGGTAGGTTGGGRTTTTTTTAATTTTATTTTTCTTCAGACCTTCACTTGACAGCCAAAAAAGGGCTGTACCCTTCACCTCCCCTGGGCCACATGACACTGAATTTGGGTGTTGTTGTCTCAAGAAGACATTCCCAACCTTCATTTGAGGATGATTTTAGTACAATTCCTAAYTAATTAGTAAGCCAGCAGTTCTTTTAAAATTTTGCCTTATGTGTGAACTACATAACTTGCAGAACTCGAACGAGTGTTTTAGCATAAATCTTCCACATTATACTTTGCTGATGCTCTATTTATATGCAGTGARTTTGGCTGAGAATTTCTTTGGATTTTGATAAATTCCTCGACTGTCAGTATATTTATAGCCTGTGACTATCATCTCAGCCGTGGACACTCCCAGAAAAATGTAATGAGAAATCTGTCAATGCATGACGGGCTTGTGAAGCTCGATGTTACCATGGAAGATCATTAGCTGATCAATGCAACAAGGCTGCTATAAACAGGTGGAAAAAAAACCCTCAGCAGCCAAAAAAGGATGTATTTTTTATTTTTTCTTCTCTTCCCCCCCACCCCCCTTTTTTTTTTTTGCTCCAAGACCTCAAAATGGAGCAATATCAATGGTTCAAAAGGCTGAAGGCTCCCTAGCTCAGCATCTTTGCCTGTGGACTGCTTANGCCATAAACAGGTGGAAAAAAAAAAACTCAGCAGCCAAAAAAGGATGTATTTTTTATTTTTTCTTCTCTTCCCCCCCCCCTTTTTTTTTTTTCTCTCCAAGACCTCAAAATGGAGCAATATCAATGGTTCAAAAGGCTGAAGGCTCCCTAGCTCAGCATCTTTGCCTGTGGACTGCTTAGATATTCGCTTCTGGGGGAAAGGTTCAGTTACTTTGAGAAGCTATTTAATTTTTGGAAGGGGGAGGATAATCTGCTTGTTGTTCTTGCATATGATCTTGCTTATGTCATGATTTTGGGGCTGGACATCAATACTGCCAAAATTTTGCCGTAGGGTTTGTGGTGTCACTTCTCGAGGAGCGAGGACCATCATATCCCCTGTACTGGTCTGGCTGTTTGTGCACCCTCATGTTTGGGAACTGGTAATTCCCAACTAAGAGGCAGCCAAAAACTGGAGAAGCACAGAGACAGTTGTGTAGCTCCGAGCAGGATTGACAACTCCAGGGTTTCCCAACAGGTTTGCAAATGCCTCGAAGGTTGGTCCTTGCTCTCCCCACGGCACCCAGCCCACCGCCAGTGGCAATGCACGTCCCAGTATGCTCTGGCAAGTTTGCACTGGTAGCGAAGGAAATCTCAGCCACGAAGCTCCTGTGGGGCTTGGGAYGTCGCGTGTCGGATGCTGCAATAAGGTTCAGCCGCAAAGTGGCCGTTCTTTGCATCGACACTCCTTGAGCCTCTTCTTTTAGTCGCCTTGCCTTTAGTTTTTTTACAGGAGCATCTTTTCACCGACCCCTTCCAAGAGCCAGCTCCTTAAAAACTGGCTTAGGTAGGACTGCTGCATGTCTGGCCTGATTCCCTCCTTGACATTTTTAAAGTCTAGGTGATGTTTTTTTAAAATGTTTCTCTAAAGCTTCTGGGCATGTTTGCAGTGCGTGCTCACTCRCTCTGACATCTCCTGCCAAAACGCCCAGTTTTGGCAACCCAGGAAACACCAGGCAAAACGACGGCAGCGCTTGCTCACCCGTGGAAGGATGGGAGTGAGAGAACCGTGAGGCCATCTCGGGTCTTTCCAGCCCTTGGGAAGCCTCAGGTGGTTTCTTCTGCCGTCAGAGCTGATGCTGTAATTCCTGCTGTAGCTCACCCAGGGTCCTTTCCTTGGGATGCTCTCCTGGAACGCTGCATCCTGCAAATCCATACGCAGGTGCCGGCACATGAACCGGCACGAACCACCTTTAGCAATACCAAGGGTAAAACCAGGCGCGAGCGTTTGCAGGGTGAGAGCTGGCGGCGTTACCGAGGCGCTCGGTAAATCCCGCGGGAGATGTAGGTAAGGGAAACGCTCTGCAGGCGACGCCGGCCGGCAGCAGAAGGCGGCGAAACTGCAACCCCCTCGGCCTCATTTCTGAAATGGATACCTGGAAGCTAGATGGAAGAAGGTTTTTGGTTTTTTTTTTAAAAAAATCATGGCTTCATAGGGAATCAGAGGTTGTTTTTCCCGTCGGCTTTGTTTCCCCGCGTCCCCGTTAGCCGCTCAGTGTCCTGTCTGGTGTTGAACTGGGTTCTCGGAGGCTCCATGACCGTTTTTTTTTTAACGTTCTCGGCAAAAGGCATTGAAACGCATCCTCATTCTGGTCTCGGCTGGCCGGAGAACACGGTACAGCCCCCGCGTCGCGAGGCGGCACGAGCCAGCGTGCTTCCCTGTATGCTGTACATGTGGTTCCAAGTGCGAGGAAGCAACGTCGGTAGGAGAAGGAACGATGCTGTTTTTATTATTGTAAAATAGACCTGGCGATTCCTACGTTTGCGAATTGCCACCGTGTTTGGGATGGGGCGGTTGGGGGGGGAGGGTGGACTTTTTATAAGTAATATTTAATTTATTATTTAGAGTGYTTTCTTTTGGATAATTTATGATACAAGGGATACCTGGCTGGAAACCTAGAGCAGGCTGTTAAAGCTGCAGTGTGCCCATGTCCCCGTGTGCTGGGCTCTGGCCCTGCGTTACGCACCCCGAGGAATCGGGGGGGTCGGGCAGCGGGACCGTGCCACCGAGCCACCGGTCACCGCGACTGTCACACACACCCCACGGCTGCTGCGAAGCGCCGGCTCCAGCCTGCTAATTCAATGTCCTGGCGCTGGCGAATRCCATTTAAAGGGCTTTGCAAGGTAATTCAGAAATTCTTAGCATACTAGTGATATGTTTATCTGATAGAAATGGGTTATACTACAGCTTTAACTAGCCTTAGTTTAAAAAAAAAAAAAATCTTGTTGTTACAAAAGGCCTAAAGGTGGCATTTTGAGCCTATAAACAGTTTCTTTCAATTGTCAGACTCTAGCATTGTTAACCAAATTAGAATAGTGACTGCAATATTTAAGTGTAAATCTTGTTCTATGAGAAAGGAAACTTGCTTACAGTTTAAAAATAAATGACTGTTTCTACACACAATCTTGTATACTACTACATGAAGAAAAAGGGGGTTTTGTAATGCACTGTAGAACAGTCTCATATTCATTTTTTATAGAAATGTTATTCCAATGGTGCATTTTTTTGTTTAATAAATAAAGTTTTGATACAAATTCTCTCTCTTTGTCTGGTTCGTTGTACAWCAAGCACCGGGTATCGGTCCCTGCATCCCAGGGCAGCCCCGCAWCTCCCATCCCAGCACATCCCGTCCGGCCCCGCAGCATCTGCTGGCTCCTTCCCCGCTGCATTGCTCCCCATGCCCCATGTGAATGCAATTTGCAATTTGGGCGTCAATTTAAGGTGAATATCGGGGTCCACTCTGGATGCTGCAGGAGCTGTGTCGATTTGGGGAAGGAAAAGGGAAGAAAAAGTCTTCTTGCGTAGGAAAACGTGATGCCACCGTGCAAGCGGTTGTGCAGGAGGGTAATTTCATGTGCTTGGGAATCAGCCCCGTATCAGTAGAGAAAGGTCGTGCTGGGCTTGGCTTCTCAATGCCACCAGCGAGCAGAGTGCTAAAGCCGCGGCGGCGGCTGCGGCTGCTGGGCAGCGGCTCTGCCCTCGGCCGTGCTCRGGTTGTGCTGCCCACCCGGGAGCCRTCACGTCCGGCACTKTCRATGTCCCTGAKTTGGGCACRAGAGGTTTCCACGATGCTCCTCCAGCTATTGCATTTCAGAAAYGTATTTTCAATCTCTCTGTAGTGARCAGCCGGGATTGGGATTTATTTCTGCTCCCCTCTTTTCCCATTGCACCTTGGTCCTGCTATTGTTCCCCAGTGATTGCAGAACCTATCTACCCTGCCTTCCACAGGCATCATGAGTTAGTAGCAAAGTTATCCAGAACGGTGTTGGGTGATGTGAGCAACATCAAAACACATTCCTGTGGAGCTCTAAGCACTCAACACATGGATTTCCCCAGCCATCCTACCTGTGAGCGCCCACAGAATGAGCACCCACAAAATGAGTGAGGCACAATACAATTGCTCACCACCCGCCGATCGATACCCAAACAGTGATCGCTACTTCCTGGACCACGCCCCCTATTTATATACTGGGCATGATGTCATATGGTATGGAATATGCCGTTGGCCAGTTGGGTCAGCTGTCCCGGCTGTGCTCCCTCCCAGCTTCTTGTGCGCCTGGCAGAGCATGAGAAGCTGAAAAGTCCTTGAGTAGTAGACTACTTAGCAACAACTGAAAACATCAGTGTGTTATCAACATTCTTCTCACACTAAATCCAAAACACAGCACTAGGAAGACATTTAACTCTATCCCAGCCAAAACCAGGACACCCCGAAGCCCAAGGACTGCACACAGCCAATGTTCTCCAGACCCTGATGGGTAACTAWGGCAGCTGGTTTGGTCTCTCATTATGAGTTACAACCTTCTTTTCTCTTACGCCCCATTTCTGKTGTTGCAATTGTTTCTCCTTTACCAGAGTGCCCTCGTGCTTTGCCACTGGAGTCACGGGCGTTTTCGTTGCTGGCACTGGGTGCAGCCAACTGACCCAAAATGCATCGGCTTTCCAGGTTTCCAGGTTTTGCCCCGCAATCAGTTTGCAATGGAGACTAGGTGAGAAGGGCACATTTGACGTACATTATGCCCAAAACCCTCCTGTCTCTCGCTGTCCCATATGGCTGCCGAAAATGGGTGGCTTCTCATCTGATCCGAGGAGACAGCGACAAGTCCATATTGTGAATAAAACACAATTAGAGCGACTCTTTGACCTGTGCAAGTTCTGAGGAGCTGGTGCCCACCGCTGCAGCCCCCGTGGCCGGCGTCGCATCCTCCTCGGTGTCTCTGCTTCCCAGCAGAATCATTCCCCATGTTCAACATCACAGCAAACCCCCTGGTGTGCCCGTATTTGTTCTTTCACACAAAGCTTTTCTTTCTCATCTCATTTAGAGGACTCTGGGTAAAAATGAACTTTTGAAGGGGGGATGTCTGCTTTTTTCCCCCCATCGTTCTCAACTTTTAGGGCTGCATAACAAAATACGACTCTGCGGAGGGAATTGCTTTCCTTCTCTTGCTGTTTGCTCTTTCAAGGTCTTGTCCAAAAAAWGCTGTGTGGTTTATGGGGCCAGAGCTTTCATGTTTATTTCTAAAAATTAATACCACTTTATCGACGCTGAAGCCCTTTTTATGTYCTTGGCACAACCTTTTTCAATATCAAACCTACTTTTATTTCTAAACTCCAAGCGGTGGCAGGTACCAAATCATCACATCATGCGAGTGGGAGGATTTTTGTGTTTGAAGACTGAGATGTAAAGAGAAATAAGCAGCTCTCTCTGTAGTTAGATAACGGTATTAATCCTGCTCTTGAAGCAAGTGAAAACCTGACAGTTTTGTGCCCATCCCACGTGCTCGCCCTTTGCCCACCCGAGCACATTCCCATCCAGGCAGGGACCAGGCGCTGGGGAAAAAAAGCAGCCGAGGGCACGTTGCCCGTATAAGAATTTTGCAACTTTTCTTCCAAAGTTTGGGTTTGATGCTAAGGAGGATGGTGGCGGGGCTGAGCGTGGGAAGGGGTGGTGGGAAGGGGCATTCTGATGAGGACAGACTTTTGACATTTCCAGATGAAAATTCAGGGAAAGGGGACATTAATTTCAGTTTTCTTTCCAGAATTATTACTGCATTTTAGAAGATAACGTGAAATGAAAGTCATAGCTAAATTGAAAGCTCAGGAAACTGTTCCAAGGACGCCAAATGCAACTTTGGGGCCTTTTGCCTTCAGGGCACTTTGTAACTGTTAGGTTCTCCTCTGTAGGAAGGGAAAGCTCCATCACATACCCTAATAAAATAGCTCAGGTAGGCACCACAGTGGGACTTTCCGAAGAAGAAGAAGAAGAAGAAGAAGAAGAAGAAGAAGAAGAAGAAGAAGAAGAAGAAGAAAAAGAAAAAGAAGAAGAAGAAGAAGAAGAAGAAGAGAAGAAGAAGAAGAAGAAGAAGAAGAAGAAGAAGAAGAAGAAGAAGAAGAAGAAGAAGAGCATGAGCTGCCTGCGGTTTGGTTTCTTGGGCCGAAGGCAGGGCTGCTGCATCCTGTTGAAAGCAAAGGTGGCTCATTGTCCCAAAGGAGGATCCAGGAAAAAAATCAGGGGGAATGCCCTAAACTGCTGCTGGAGTCCTTGAAAAACTCTATTTGGGGTTGTCAGTGGGGATTAATGGAAGCCCTTTCTATTACACCACGTTTAAGCACAGAGAAATATGACTGCAGGGTAAAACAACCCATGATGAATTGCATGTGTTGAGGCTTTAGTTTGAATTTAAAATGGTGGCATTCCAATAAATTCATCATGGTTCAGGATTTTATTGGTCAGGTGGGAATATTTYGCTTCATGCACAAAAAGACGTCGACCTCTTTTGGGGCCAATAAATTAAATCTATTTGAGCTTTTCATGTAACAAAATGRTGCTAGCATAGGAAATGAATCAGTGGCTGGTTTAGAAGAAAATACTGTTTTACTTTTAAGTCAAACTGACCGCCAGATCAGTGTGTTTTGGTCTGAAGACCTTTGCCTTCAGTATTTGCGGTCGCAGCGTGGGATTTTTGGGGGAAGCTTTGCATGTCCGTCACCTTACATTTCCCGGTGTCTAGAAGAAGAGGCTGCAGGCAGCCTGGAAATATTAAATCAGCATAATAAATGAATGAGCTTCTGGGGCTGAGACCTTGTTTTCCAAGCGTGAGTGACCCACAGCCGCGCGTGGGAGGGTTCCGGCCCCGCGTTTGGTGGCTGGTGACTCCGTCGCTTTGGCAATCTGCTCGCGACAGATGGGCCACGGAGGAGTCGTGTCCCGCTCGCCCGGCTGTGAGCGAGGCAGTTAGCCACCGGCCAAAAAATAATAATAAATCCGAGCTGGCTGTCAGTGTGTTTTCTTTATTAAGTAATTTGCAAACTACCCCCCGCGAGGCTCGGCAGCTCACCGACGGCTTTTCCCTCACAATTTCTCCAGCTATGTTTTCACGATGACTCTGCGGGAGGATGCTGGAGCGCGTGGCTACAAAATGAAGTCAAACGTGGTAAAAAGAGCTGGTGGTTTGACAGGAGGTGCAGAGCCTGCAGGCAAAAATCACTCCCTGGACAAGCACCGGCGTGGGAAGCAGCTCGGGGGACCGCTTACACRTTTTGTGCGCGTGTAAAAACTTCCCCTTCGCCCAGTCCATAAAAGTGGGAAATGCAAGGAAGCAAATCTGCTGTGTGCAGATTTTTATTATGGCAGTTGCACAGGAGCACGCCGGCAGTAAAATAGGAAAGGGTTGGGATCCAACCCAGCACCATCACTGGAGTCGCTCCTGGGCATGGAGCATTTCCTCCGTGTCTGCTCTTGTTTCCAGTTGGTTTCAAGCAGGTTGGAGCGCTGGGAGCTGAGGTATTTGCAGGAGCAGATAAAGTCGTTGCTGGAATATAGAAGCGACCTCCAACCCAGGCACCTGGGGGGTCATAGCTGGGGATGGCTGAGCTGCATTTTGGGCTGGGACTGCGCAGAGAGGTGTCTCCGTAGACTTCTCCTGGCTTTGCRAGCTCAAGTACACTGGAGTAGCAAAATCTTTTTAATAAATACAATTCTGTCCCTTGGGGGGTTGCTTTGAGGGCAGGCGTCCATCCACATAAGCCTGTAAGCAGCAGGATTGTCTGGGAGGCTTTCCTGAGGCTGGGATCTGCAGAGTCTCACCTTGCAAAGAAAGAGAAGAAATGAGCTTAGACGTTTTCTAGCAACGGGCACTGCCTTCTGAAAGTCCTCTTTAGGAACAGGCAGGACTTCGATGCATAGCTACGCCTCTCTCAAGAAGTTATTCTAAAAGCAGTTGGTGTAGCATGGAGCCGAGCCGAGGAGGCAGAGCCTCACGGTCGCACTTTCTGCCGAAGTCCACAATGCTGTTTACAAAGTGCATTAGAAAAATGGTCATTTTTCTTTTCCTTTCAAACATCAGAAACTGTTGATTTGAGGCTATCCAAGTATTTCACTGCGACATACTGTCTTTTACAGAATATGCTCAGGAAATTATCACAATGTTTTATTTCAGTCTTGCTTCAATGTGGCAAAGTATTTGGCTGTGTTATAAATATTTTGACTTTTTTTCATGTATCATGCTTTAAAGCTACATATGTTCCGGCTGATATTATAATGCAAAAGTCCAGATGTAAAAGTCAGAAGAAAACGTTCTGACTTTGCTGAAATATAAAGTGAGTAAATCAAATACCTTCACAGTATTTCCTTTTAAAGAAACCTATGAATTTTTCATTTTTCACCCTGGTTTGGGATGAAACCAGGTTTTGGCTCCAACGTGGAATAGCAATTCAATTTGCTAGCAGTCTTAAACCAATATGCTCTGCTACGTCTGCTGTTGCTGGGACTCCAGGCAAGACAGTCCATCTGTAGCAACCAAGTGAAAAGCAAACAACCTTCCTACCATGTCCCCTGCTTTGGTGGCATGTTCTACTGTTTGACCAAACTATCTGGGGTTCATCCTGAGACCCCAAACATCACTTGGACAGGAGATCATAGAATCATAGAATAGTTTGGGTTGGAAGGGACCTTTGAAGGCCATCTAGTCCAACCCCCCTGCCGTGGGCAGGGACATCTTCAACTAGATCAGGTTGCTCAGAGCCCCGTCCAACCTGACCTTGGGTGTTTCGAGGGATGGGGCATCTACCACCTCTCTGGGCAACCTCTGCCAGGGTTTCACCACCCTCATCATGAAATATTTCTTCCTTATATCAAGTCTGAATCTCCCCTCTTTCAGTTTAAAACCATTCCCCCTTGTCCTGTCACAACAGGCCCTACTGTAAAGTCTGTCCCCATCTTTCTTCTAAGCCCCCTTGAAGTACTGAAAGGCTGCAATAAGGTCTCCCCGAAGCCTTCTCTTCTCCAGGCTGAACAACCCCAACTCTCTCAGCCTTTCTTCACAGCAGAGGCATTCCATCCCCCTGATCATTTTCGTGTCCCTCCTCTGGACCCACTCCAACAGGTCCATGTCTTTCCTGTGCTGAGGACCCCAGAGCTGGACGCAGCACTGCAGGTGGGGTCTCACCAGGGCGGAGGGGCAGAATCCCCTCCCTCGACCTGCTGGCCACGCTGCTTTTGATGCAGCCCAGGGTACGGTTGGCCTTCTGGGCTACGAGCGCACATTGCCGGCTCATGTCCAGCTTTTTGTCCACCAGTACCCCCAAGTCCTTCTCACCAGGGCTGCTCTCAGTCCCTTCATCCCCCAGCCTGTATTGGTACCAGGGGTTGCCCCAACCCAGGTTCAGGACCTTACACTTGGCCTTGTTGAACCCCATGAGGTTCACACGGGCCCACTTCTCAAGCTTGTCCAGGTCCTTGTGGATAGATTCCCATCCCTCAGGCGTGTCTACCGCACCACTCAGCTTGGAGTCATCTGCAAGCTTGCTGAGGGTTCACTCGATCCCACTGTCTACGTCATTGATGAAGATATTACCCAGCATGGACCCCTGCGGGACACCACTCGTCACCGATCTCCATCTGGACATTGAGCCGTTGACCACTACCCTCTGGATGCGACCATCCAACCAATTCCTCACCCACCAGACAGTCCACCCATCAAACCCGTACCTCTCCAGTTTAGAGAGAAGGATGTCGTGGGGGACCGTGTCAACGGCCTTACAAAGGTCCAGATGGACGACATCGGTAGCTCTTCCCATGTCCACGGATGTAGTCACTCCATCGTAGGAGGCCGCTAGGTTGGTCAGGCAATGATGATGTCCCCTGGTTGGGGGTGAAGCTCCAAGCAGAGGGGCAGATTGAGTTTTCTTACCCTTGGACAACTCCCACACAATCCCCCCCATGGAAATCCAGCTGACCTGGCTGATTTGTTCAGGTCCCTCTCCACAATGAGATATAGTGGAGGTTTTATCTCATGAGCTGTAAACCTACTTCAGGCCAGGTGGGAACAAGCTTTTTGCTGTACTTGCAGAATTTATCCATTTCTTGAGATCTGCGTGCAGGGATGTCAGCTCTGGGAGCCCACCAGCCGTTGTGCACCCTCTCTTGTCTGAGACCAGGGGACAATGCAGCAGTTAATTGCACACTTCTTGCCACGTGGGAATTAATTGTGAGTGCCTTTCTCACCAACAAACTGAGCAAAGCATGCAGTCAGAGCAAGCGGATCGAGTTTTGGGCCCCTCATTACAAGAAGGACATTTAGGTGCTGGAGCGTGTCCAGAGAAGGGTGACGAGGCTGGTGAAGGGTCTGGAGCACAGGTCTGATGGGGAGCGGCTGAGGGAGCTGGGGTTGTTTAGCCTGGAGAAGAGGAGGCTGAGGGGAGACCTTATCGCTCTCTACAACTATCTGAAAGGAGGCTGTAGAGAGGTGGGTGTTGGTCTCTTCTCCCAAGTAACAAGTGATAGGACGAGAGGAAATGGCCTCAAGTTGCACCAGGGGAGGTTTAGATTGGATATTAGGAAAAATTTTTTCACCGAAAGGGTAGTCAGGCATTGGAACAGGCTGCCCAGGGAAGTGGTGGAGTCACCATCCCTGGAGGTGTTCAAAAAACGTGTGGATGAGGTGCTTCGGGACATGGTTTAGGGGGCATGGGTACTGGGTTGATGGTTGGACTCGATGATCTTAGAGGTCTTTTCCAACCTTAATGATTCTATGATTCTATGATTCTATGAGTAGCGCCGGTGCGTTATCTGTAAATCACTGCTTGGAGGATGCTGTGGCATGTGGCCTTGGGCAGTGGTGCCCTGAGTGGTAGGATTTGCTAACGTGCCTGGTAGGAAACACGTGGTAAACATCTCCTTTAAGGCCTAAATGCGTTAGCAGACATGTGGTGGCATGGGAAGGTGGGCACCCGGAGCTCTCCTCTCAGCGTTGCGTTAAATCCCAGGTTTGCTTTGCTCTCTGCTTCGACTCAGAGGCGCTTCCCACCAAAACCGCTTCTGACGGGTCCGAACAGCAGGTTTGTCTGCATGGAGTTCCAATCAAAACCAGTCAGGGAAATAAGAGAAAGACAACGGCCCCGTGCTGCTATTGCAGACATTTACTGTTGCTGCTGGAGAGCGACTCCATGCCTTGTCTCAGGCTATGGACAGCCCTGCAGCTGCCCCCGTAGCCCCCCCAAGCTCTGAACATCACCCCACGGCTACCCCCAGCAAGCTTTCCCCCTCTCATCACCTCCTGTTCCATGAAAAGCTTCGGAGGCAGAGTGGGAACGACTATAAAATCACGAAAATGTTTATAAGAAAAGGAAAGTCGTTCCTCCAATGTAATGACAGTGCGGGTTAATGTATATGTTAATTGTAAGTGTCTGGGCATAATTTGAAAGAAGGGATGGTTTATCTGATTTAACAAATTACACCCTTTCTCAAATCTGGAATGAAACGCTGGTTCTTTATTTGGGCAATACCAAATTTAATTTATAATGTTTAGACCATGCGAAAAGGAGAAAAAAAAATAAAAGAAAAAAAAAAAGAAGTAGGCATGTAAAATTCAGTATCACTTTATTATGACAATGTGCTACCCGGCTTCCCAGCACCCTGCGCCAGACATGAATATTTTAGTAACCAAGGAGGAGCAGCGTGAGCTGGAAACATAATCATCGGTGTAGCCTAAGCCCATCTTTTAGGGGAGGATGTATCTGCTCACCGGAGCAGAGCCCGAGCGGGCACCCRTGGGAGGGTGCGATGGGGGATGCACTGGGAACCCCTTCCCAGAGRATGGTGTCCCAGCACCTGTGGGGACACCCTGCCCTGGGACTAGGGATGGAGAGATGATGAAGGTGGCCGTCCCACCACAAACTCCTCTGGTCTCCAGCTGTTTTTCCAGATCTTGCACTGAGCTGGAATTTCCCCAAATAAGCAAGAAGAGGCGTTTCACCTTCCCCAAGACACCGTTTTGTGGACGTGGTGTGACAKGCTACAGCCACCAACTTTGGTCACTACCCATACCAGGGTGCTGCCCACCAAAACTGCTTCTTGCTGAGAAGCCCGCAGTTGTCCCCTGCTCCTGTGTCAGTGCAAAGCCACCAAGAGCGGAGCGTGTCCCCTCCTGGTATGGGTGAGACCAAGGTGGGCACCCAGGGCCTGGTGGGACAGTTCTCCTTCCCGTGGCTCAAGTGCTTGAAGCTAAGCACGTGCTGAACTGGAGCCCAAGAAGTCAACAGCTTGTGGGATCAGGTCATGAGATGATCTACAGAATTAGATGCTTTYGATCAGCGTTTGTAAACACAAACATTTAACTTTCCAGCTCACCAAGTTTCATTAAAAAAGAAAGCCTGAGTAAGTAGAAACAATTTTATATTGCTGCTAATGAAATTGGATTAAGATAATAGGGTCTTATCTGAATCATTACACATTTCATCTGCAATTTTTTTTCACAATTTCATTATTCAAAACTCTGCATATTTGCCATATTCATTAAAAAACAGGGCAARAGACAGAACCTTAGCACTGCAAAGAAAATAAAGCTTGTCATGAAGAGAGATGTTATTACATTGTAAGAATTGTTTTCCTTTGTACTTGGGAATCACGAGATATAGTTGGARAAATGGATTTATTGGGTCTAGAAACAACCCTTTCTTATCTCTTACCATCTAAAGCAGACACCGGTGGAACCCCATAGGCATGTGAGGCTGCTCGAATTAGCCACCTGGCAACATAGGCAGTCTCCAGTAGTTAAAAAGCAAAGTATTCCACAGAAAGGTCGATAGACTRAATTAAATAATTTGCACACAGGAGRATCAAGGATTCGAACGCGGCTCCTAGGGTTGTTATTGCTGTTCCTGTCGGCCACTCCCATTTCCTCGGCTACTAAACTGCTTTGCGGTCAGAACAAATATTATTATAGTTTYGATGACATTCCCTTCATCCAATTAAAAACCCTTTCTTTGATTAAACTAAAACTTAGTTTTTTGAAAAACACAAATTAAAATCTTCAAAGAGTTAAATTCAGTTAATTACGTCTAACTGAAAACTTTCTGAAAGTTGGGAAAAAAAATCTATTCTCAAAGACTGGGCTGATACTCAGCAAGAAAAGGTGGTGGTGGCTGACTTGTCCCCCCCAAACAGCACCAGGAGCTCTGACACCAAACCTGCTGTCTCTTCCCTTGCTGAAAGATGGAAGARGCTGAAAAACGCCAGCACCACAATAATGACTGGGGGGCTGGAAACGGTACCTTTCCGTGCCTTAAAATTCTCTGTTTTGTTAACTTTTCAAAAATAAGATGATCATGAGGCCATTTGATTACAGTACGTTAGTCCTGCAACCTAATCTAGCAGAGAAGGGGTGGCAAGGACCATGGCTGGAAGCTGAAACCAAAAAAAAAACCCAAATTAGAAGTGATCCCTATGCTTTTAGCAGCGAGTGTAATTAACCCCTGGAACAAACTGCTCACGGAAGGGTCGAGCCTCCCTACATCGCCAAAGCAAACCGGCCTGCAGYTGAGACTGGTTGGCTCTGAAGAGCACATGTCAACAGAACAGAGGGAGAGAGGTTAGCCCACGGTGGGACGCGCATGCCTTTTTATTTTGTTTTCCAGGCTAGACAATACGCCCCTGGAGTGGTGGGGGGAATGCGTCTGTCGACACCTCTCTAAATCACCGGACGCAAGACTAAAACTGTCCAGCTAAACCCGCCCTAAAGAGCTTCCCGTAGCCTGGGAGCAGGTGCGGGGACGCGGAGGCTTAGTGCAAGTCAGGTACAATTTAAGCTATTATCCCTATTGTCATGGGGAAGAGCTTAGGAGGAGTTAAGTGAATTTATTCCTAATTAAAGGTAACGGAATGGCTCCCTGAAGACTGACTGACTCCTTTTAGTCACAGTGGAAGTAGCAAGGGCAGCAGCAGTGGAAGAGAAGATGTCTAAATTCAGCCGTAATGCTGGAAACACAGCTCAGTTTCTAGGGCTTACTCAAGCACTGGGTTTAGCGGCATTGGGGTGCCATTGGGTTGGCATTGGGGTGCCACTGGGTGCCACTGGGTGCCACTGGGGTGCCACTGGGCACCTCTTGGGCACGTAGGCTTTGTGTGGTCCTGTAGACATAGGGGCTGCACTGAGAATGAGTCCTGGTCAGTAGTTGCTGGTCAACGAATGGCTCCAGGAGAGGTGGGGTTGGAGATACCACTGTGCTCAAAGGGCACCACATGCATGTCTGCATCTACGCAACCGAACCGAGCCTTAGTACCTCCCCCCTAGACTTGCATGTGGGATTACTGGCTGTGAAAGGAGGAAGTTAAAAAGCAAAAAAAAAGTGAGAAGTGCCTATGTCTCAAGAACCTGTAGGCTGCCAGGAGGAAAAGCCTTTCTGCTGTGCACCTGGGAGGACCAGTTAACCTTCACCTGCGCAACTTGAACCAAACAAAGGGGTGTTCACAGCCACTTTGAAACGCACATTCAAAATGATCAGAYATGTCACTGCTTAAAAATGAAAGCAAGGCGTCGGTAATGATTTTGATTTACTTAAAAGCATGCCACTTGTCACTTTGCATTTTCAATTTTCTACCAGTCAGCTTCCTCCAGTAAAGGTTTAAYCTTGGGCTCTTCTTGAAATGGTTTCCTTTGGACTTCTGTTATGTTTCCTCCTGCTGTATCTGTTCGATTTCTACAGTGTTCGGAAGCAGCTGTACATTTCATAGTGAATCTAAAAAAAAAACATGTAGATGAAAAAGTGCTGAGGAACATGTGTGGGTTTTTTCAGAGCTCTTAAATACCATGCAGATGATGAGATTATTTGAGGGTCTTGTTCTATTGTATTGTTTTGGGGTCTTGCTCTAGCTATTCTTCTATTCTATTCTATTCTATTCTATCCTATTCTATTCTGTTCTATTCTATTCTATTCTATTCTACTCTATTCTATTCTATTTCTTTTTCTGTTCTATTCATTCTGGTATCTGTGAGTTAAATTTATCACACCTTGTGTTAACAGGTCCATGCTGGTTTTGGYKGGGGTAGAGCTAATTTTCTTCATAGTAGCTACTATGGGGCTGTGTTTTGGATTTGTGCTGAAAACAATGTTGATAATTAATGGGATGTTGTCATTACTGCTGAGCAGTGCTTACACAGAGTCAAAACCTTTCCTGCTTCTCACCCCACCCCACCAGCGAGCAGGCTGGGGGTGCACAAGAAGTTGGGAGGGGACACAGCTGGGTCAGATGACCCCAGCTGACCAAAGGGATATTTCATACCCTATGATGTCATGCTCAGCAATAAAAACTAGGGGGAAGGTTGGTGGAGGGGCTGCTGCTCAGGGGCTGGCTGGGCATCGGTTGGTTGGTGGTGAGCAATTGTTTTCATCTGCATGACTTGTCCTTCTTGGGTTTTATTTCTCGCTCTTTGTTATTTTCTTTTTCATCCTCMTCATCATTATTACTATTATTATTATTATTATTTTATTTCAATTATTAAACTSTTCTTCTCTCAACCCATGAGTTTTCTCACTTTTAGCCTTCCAATTCTCTTCCCCCCATGCCTCTGTGAGGGAAGTGAGCGAGCGGCTGCGTGGTGCTTAGTTGCCGGGCTGGGGTTAAACCACGACAGGTCACATATAGGCTCTAGTAAATATATAGGTAGGCTTCTTCAAGGAGGAATGAATCCCATTTTAACTGACCTCCRAAAGAACTTGTGTCTCTCCCTTGAYGGGGGGAATGCTGAGTCGTTAATTTAAGATAGACACCTAACTCCAGACCTGCCACTGAGATTCTGCAGGCAAATAATACAGTTATTTACCTGGCATACATACCAGGGCTAAAACTTGATGATAACCTGCAGTTTCGTGGCTTGGCTTTGCCGAGTCTCCTCGTATTTCGGTTGCGAGTACTCCTCAACGGGCTACGAGAAAGCAAATATCCACCGCGTCTGAGAACACATCTGTGTCTTTTCTGTCTTCAAATCTCACAAGGCAAAACGGGCTATAGCTGAACGGTGGGCACATGCCGAGACACAGGCAACCCTCCTTCGGAAGAAGGGAGAGGGGCTGTGCTTTCCTTCTCTGAAACCACGTGAACTTTTTATTATCAATAACTAGAGTTATTGTTTTTGTTTGAAACTGGCTGTAGTAGCTGCAATACATTARTGTCCAGCTAAAGGAATGCCTAATGCAAGCATAAATCTTCTGAAATATTTATAGCACACGTCTCAACATGTCCTGTATTTATAGGCAAACCATTTAAATGAATATCTGATAAGGAAAAAGACTATTAAGTTGAGAAAAATCTTCTCTTCCCAGCAGGGCTACAATGAGTATTTGAGCAGCTAAATGAATAAATCTGCTTGGCACTAATATATCAATGCTGCATGTTCTATAAACTTTCCATGCAGGAGAATATAAATATCTGACAAAGAAATAATCCTATTAAAGAAGAAAATTGACTGCAACTCAGACCCATATGGATAACAGGTCTTTGCAGTATTATCTGCTGGGCCCTTGATTCTCTGCCGTTACTACCTTTTTTTTTCCGCCTCAACCTCAGGGAATCTTTTCTGAAGACATCTCCATTTAAAGTAAAGTAGCCAGAAAATCTTTTACMGTTCTAGAAAGGACTCTCTAGCCAAGGAGGGATTTCACACAGCTTTAAGGGCTGAAGGGATTATTTTCTACATGTAGTTTGACTTTCTATATTGCACTGATCAGTGACTTACGCAGCGGTTCACGCACCGATTTTATTACCTGGATGGGGCTGCTGATGGGTTTTGATGTAACGAGACTAAAGGCGTGCGAGGGGATAAAAGTGCGTTCGCTCCCTCCCTCCGGGAGAGCCGCCAGGTTTTGARGCTCAGCACAAACCGTGGCCACCTGCAAGCCACGGGCAGCAGAAAACAGAGCCCGTTTAGGTACAGCTCCAACCATAGCATCAGCACTTTGGGGCACATCAAATCCCTTTGCATTGCAAGAGGGGAGCAGGCATCCGAGCTGCAGCCTGCCCTTCAGGCAGCCCAAATTTCCAAGAACGTCTTGGAAGACACTAATTCACTCGGGGACTGCTCAGTTTTAGTCACAAGCAAAGGATGGGACTGTTCCTGGTCTTCTGGGTTTTGGTTTCGGAACTTTTCATAAATTCAAGCGTGACAAAGCACGCAGCAATTTYGTAAGCTCTGTAAAACAACTCCTCGCCTTCAGGCAAAAGCTAATGGTTTCCACTGCTAAATAAATGGACAGTCCCCCTCTCTGCCGGGGATTCACGTGCGCTAACGTGTGAGTCAGGGTAGACTGAGAAAATTAGAAAACTCACAACACTGTTAAATAAAACTGGGATTTTCAAAGGCACCTGAGTGTAGTAACTAAATCTTAAAGGGYTTAAGCAACCTCATTCTTTTCTGAGAATCTGAGTGGAAAAATAACGTYGTATACATGCTCAAAAACTTTTCTATTAATAAAAAACTCCTCTCTGGTGGAAATTAGAAGTGCTGGGAGTCAGAGAGGAGAGGGACCCGCTGTGCTCCCGCGGGTGAGTAGCGCCGGGCAGCCTCCGTGCCTCCCCCTCCCAGCACATGTCTCAGGGACTCAGTGCATTTGTTTCCCAGCCAAAACCTTTGCATTCAGGCACAATTAAATAATTATTGAAGTGCAGAAGGAGCCTGCCCCCGTGCATCACGATATACCCAAATAAAAATTAATACCTACCCCAGAGGATTAGTTCTTGCCCCAGGATGTACCCTTCCAGCTGTCACAGGAGTTTGTGTTGGACTTGGTTTTTGGTCCCCTTCATAACGTTAAGTAGTCACTGTGTCAAGAGCCATTTTGCTTGTATAAAGCTGTCCCTCTTAGGGCTGGAGGGATCTCAGGCAGTGTAAGGCCCTTGCTTCTCCTTCCAGTGCTGCCTGTCTCCGCTTTACCCCAACGCACCGTTCAGGYGCAAATCGGCTAAGTAAACGTTCTCCTTATTTTCGTGTCCCTCAAGCCCCCGCCGCAAACTGAACTGCATAAAAACATTGCTCAWGAGGAGTAGGAGGTGCCGCTGAAGGGAAAGGATGCTCTTCCAAAACATGTTTGGAAATAAGCTCATTAGAGACAATTTTGTTTGCAGACATCTCTCCTGAAGGCAAGTTAATTTATGGGGAAGAACAGAAGTTGCAATCTGGCAGGGAAATCTGTATTTGGCAATCCTGCAGAAGCCAGAAATCYGGGTAGAGTCCCCTCCTACAGCTTGACTCCCTGCCTAGCCCCCGAAGGCATCACGGTGAGCAGGGAAGGCTTGCTGCCCTACCACCCAGCCCACGCGCCGGTGGCATGGAGGGGATGGGCTTCCCCCGCTGCTCTCGCACGAGGGGCACTCGGAGAGGCAGAGACCGCAGAAGCTCTGCTCAGCCTCTCCTAGAAGAGGGTATATGGAGGGAGCAACAAGAATYCAAGGCAGAAAGAATGATTATCACAAGCAAATAAGTTACCAACAAGACCTTTTCTCCAGCAAGTCCACTGAGGTCTTCTAAGTAGGAGTGGTGTGGCACCCAAAACCAGTGAGCCAAAMCCAGTGCATCAGAAACTGGCCAACAGAAGACAAGAAGTGCTTGTGCAGGCTTGGAGACCATGGAGTGTGGGGTGACAAAGGGGCAGGAGAGCAGGGCAGGGCAACTTTTGGAGTCAGCGTCACCTTAAAGTGAAAGCCAAACCATGTCCTGAGACAACCACCTCAATGGGCCTTTGTCATCTGGATTTTACTTTTTTTTTAATGATACCAAACCAGRGACTGGGGACAATGTGACCTTTCTCTTCTTTCTCTGGTTTTCTCTAAGTCCCATATGACTCTTATAATACAAAACATATCATTGCTGCTGTGAGCTTTCCCTTCTGGTTTTACTTCTCTTCTTTGTACCTCTCCCTTCTTGCTCTCCATGCAATGAGGATCTAGTTTGGCCAGCCAAGGTCACTTTTGTAAAACAAAGGCCTTTTGTAAAATCGATGCAAGCCTGCAACCAAACAAGGCAGCCAAGCGCGAGAGACCCCAAAGCTGCTGCAAGTTTGCAGGGCTTGGGATGGCTGACGGACATGGCCCATGGCTTTGTTCTCCAGTGGTGAAGGTGCCTGAAGAGTCTGGTCTACAGACAAAAAAGAACATTTTCTAATGTTGCTGTTTATTCTCTTCCCTTTTTATGCATTCATTAGTCTTGTTGGTATGCAGGGAACAGCCCAGGACTTTGACAACAGATGCAGTAACAAGCACTCCAGCAGTTTCAGGAAACCTTTTTATTTCCCATCTTTAGTGCCATCCAAGAGATTGTCARACAGGATTTTCTTTTTCTTAAACCCTCAGTATTCAAAGACAAAAAGAATAAAGGATATTGTTAATATGAACGCCTTTGTCAGTTCTCTCTTTCTCAGATGCCATAACTGGTTTTCTTCTTTTTTGGATCTTTAATAGCAGATTTGAAAGACGTAGAACAWCAGTTATTTGCCAGAGGCCGAGGCAGACCCAGACTTGTCTTGAAAACCCCAACCATGGTCACTTGCCGAATGCTGTACCGTGGTGGGGACCCAGCAATAGTTCTGAGCCTGCCTTTTTTTTTCATGTCCTGGGAAAACAAGACTAATGTTACCCTCCTGTGGATGCCCAGGCCTCCCGGGTCTGCTCATCGCCCACGTGAATGCTGATTTAGTCACACTGTGGCCCCAGGGATGTCTCAGTGCAGAAGCCGAGGGGCTCTCACAAGTCCTCTCCCCGTAGGTGCCATGGGCACTCGAGGGACGCAGCTCCGACACCTGCAGGCGTGTGAACCGAGTCCTTCATTTCTCTTGGTATTTTGGGACTGCCTCAAATATAAAAGAGATGCTTCTCCAGACCTTATTAACACTTGATGCAGATGAAAGGATTTATTTCTTCTTTTTCATTCTGGTGGGATCTGCATGAATGTTGATCCAAACCCAAAATACTTTTCAATACTTTCAGCAGCTGAACTGGAAAAAAAAAGTGAGTAGCTCTCAGCTCTGCTTCTGCGATAGTAGATCTATTTCTTAGCCCGTGTTACAAAGCTATAGCTGAGTCCTCAGTGATCTTCTGTTCCTCCTTATTCCTGCCAATCCACCTCCGCTCATCCGCAGCTCGGCAGCAGCTCTCAAGTTGCTCACACAGTCTCTCTCCTCTGGTATCAACTTTTTCAAAGATAATTTGTTTTTTCCGGCTTAACAGACTTGCAGGCATGGGGCAGGCACGTGGTTTGGGTTACGGAGAACACAATCACCCACTTTTCCACCTATTCCCTTGCCGGTGCTYTCCCCGGAGYRGCTGGGGTGCYGGAGAGGCTGTGCCCAGCCGCAGGYRTGTCCTGGTGCTGCTGATAACCGCAGATACAGGAGGGCTCGCCGAGGGATGAGCGTGAAGCAGACTGTCCAGCGACACACGAGGAACGGAGCCATCTGTGATCTTCCACACCAAAACCACGTACCTTTAAAGAAAGCCACTGAGGCGGCTGCAGAAGTGTTGCGTTTTGGAGCAGTTAAGTCTCAGGCAAATGCTTCTGAACTTTTTTCTGCGAGTAGAGAAATAGCAGAGGTGGGATGTCAGAGTCTCACAGAACACAACTTCTCTAAATGGGCTTTTTTGGTTAAATTTGGGGGGGGGCAGGAAGGAAAGATGGGAAGAAACAACCCTTTAGGTCAGGCATATGAGGAGCTCCACGCTTCTTGCTTTTGTCCCTTGGCTGATACTACAGCACTTGTTTGTCCTGGATTTTCTTTTCTCCCGCGGACCTTAAGATCTGAGGCTGTGTTCCTTGCCTGTGTTCCAGGGTCAAGACACTCGTCCTGTAGCTTTTCCCCATGGGCAGTGTAAAACCAGGTTTCCATGCCTTTGTGTCTGTCGGACGGGTGACCCCTTCGTTTAGAAGCACCACGCACCCATGCCCCCACCGCACGTCCCACCACAGAGGTCCCCACTCAGGGCATCCCCCGCGTCGCCCATCTCCTCCAAGGGCATGCAGCATAGAGGTGATTTGACTGCGGCTTTTGAGGCCCTTTCAACAGCAAAAGCAGCAAAACGTGGCTTTTTGCAGTGAGAAACTTTGGAAATGCCTCCAGCCAGGGGTAACCCACAGGTTGCTTTTAGGAAGTGGGAAGGGTGAAGATGACAGAAAGCTGAGAGGGGCACGGGCAGGAGCTGGCTGCAGTTCATCGCCGAGGTCCTCCACGAAGTCCACAGCTGAAATAGCTCTGATATACCCTTGCTTTAAATTTTAACAACCAGCTCCGTGCTCCTAACAACAAATCACCGTTCGGAAATGTTCCCTAAGATTAGGAACCGCATGCTTGATCGCACTGCGGATGGGAAGCGCATGCTGAAAAATGGAAAAAAAGAAAAAAAGCTCTCATAGCTTGAGAAGCCCAAAAATAACGACCTGGCTGCAGGGGTTTTGTAGAAGCAAAGAAAGCAGAACTGTGCTTTCTTTGCTAAAAGGACTGTGCGATAATCCACAATCAGACAGCAATTTTTAAGCGAGCTAAGCATCTTGCCTGAGAGGGAAATCTCCTCATGAATTCCCACTCTAGCTGGCTAATGGCTTAAGCACACAGCTCAACAAGAAAATAAAATTGGTGCAAAACAAACATGCCTGTTTCAAACCTTGGATGAAAAGTCTTGATCCTGCTTCTACCAAAGTTCAGATCAGCTTTTCCATTAACTTTGGTGAGGAGAGACTGTGCTTTAAAAATCTTCTGTGAATCCTTTCCAAAGGTAAGTAAGTGATGAACAGCAGCAGTTGTGGAAATGACCAAACAGAATAAGACAAGGTAAATGTGGACCTTGATCCAATGAACAGCCTGTTGATGTGTTGAACTTTGAAGTGAACAGGCTTCTAAAGCATGCAAAATTAAATATATGCCTAAGTCACCTCCTAGGATCAAAGCTGAGGTGAGTGACAACTTGGCCCTCAAGCACCAGAAAAGGAATTTTTTAAATTAGCCAAGAGAAAGARGCTGAGACAGCAAGGGGAGGAGCGCAACCAACATTGTCTACGTTTCTTTGGCTCTGTTGCAGCTCAGAGACACACCGTGTCCAAAAAAAAAGCTTAGCTTTTTTGAAGGTCAAGGAAAAGTTGCTGAAGTTCTAATTTGGAGAGAAAGCCTGGAAGTATCACAAGGGTGAAAGATGAAATCAGTACGATGTGGGAATAAGAAACAGCTACAGAAAGGCCTGACAGAGGGAAGAGCACAAGTAGTCGCATATTGCAAAAAAGAGACAACTCCAACCTTCCTTCTTTAAGAATTAACACTTAACCAARCACTAAAGCTAATGTATGAGGAAAGAGGGAATTGTTTGGGTGGAAATAGTRATACAATGCTTGTATACGAATCTCKGTATATTCATCGTGCTCCATGGTRAGCTCCAAAGCAAGTTAGGGGATCTGCCACCGTGACCCTCACTGGGCAGCCCATCTCTTTGCAATATGAAGATATTTAAGCAACCGAGTAGATGTGARTCTTTAGCTTTTGTTAGTGCTGACAAAAACTGTGGGTCCATAGCACTCCCAATAATCAAGCCATTTCTTTACAGTGCTTTCCTTTAYAGAATCATATTTGTTACACTACTGCCCAATGGTCTGCCAAGAAAAAAAAAGAGTATATTGCACCACGTTTTGCACGTTTTTCAATAAAAACCCAACTAGAGAGGACAAACAAGACTGGGGTGAGGAGATGATACAGAAGCAGAGTGAAGAATGATGATAATAAACACTACTTTCAGCAAATCTCTCTGATGAGGAGAAGGAAGAGATGTTAACTAAGTATTTTACTATGAATTTGGACATAGCTAAGTTCCAAATGCTAAATTCTTTTTCCAAATAYGTAGTTCCCATAGTCATCTGTATTGTATGCATTATTATTTTTATTTCTAATGCAGTTGCATGACAATGGTCACTAGTATTTGAGCATTTGAGCAAACGAATGTACTTCTACTCTAAATGCACTTGTGTTGGATGATAACACTCCCACTATGGCTAAGGTTACACCTGAAGTCTTGTTTATAGGCAAAAAGGAAGCACAGTAAATAAAGAAAAGAATTTACTGTCGGTATAATTTGCAATCTTAACACTCTAATTCAAGGRTTATTATTAGTTTAGTTCTAATTGTTATAGAAAAAGACAAACTAGTAYAGTTAGAGTATTTTTACACAGAGGAAGTCTCAATGAGAGCAGTAATACAATTTTATTTGTAGTATACATRCTKCTTAATTTCATAGAATCATAGAATCCTTTAGGTTGGAAAGGACCTTTGAGATCATCAAGTCCAACCATTAACCTAATACTGCCACATCGACCACTAAACCATGTTTTCTATCCCTTTTCCCTGGTGCTGTGCTCACATTTCCATTGCTCATCCAGGTCTTCGACCCTGAAGCTTCGGAGCTACCAGGGTTTCCATCTCTGGAAGTTGAGCATTGCTAGCGGTGCATCCTGCACCCCACATTAGCCCCTGCCTGCCACCCCAGCACCGGCACTTGGGTGACGAAGCACCAGCAAAGCTGCTTAGTGCTACAGAGAGTACCTTTGGGGATGCAAAAGCGGTGGGGCAAGGCCTGGAGACACAACAGCAGGGAAAAGGATGGGCTTGAGGTTTGAAGCCCTGTACGAGCATCTTCATTCCTGTGCAAAGACGAGGGGGAGCCAGTGAGTGGCTTGGCCAGTGCTTGATATTTGGGCAGAAAAAACTACCCATGTCATTCTCAGGATTTACTAAATTATTCCATTAAATGTGCATCTCAAATGAGGTATTCTGGCAGTAACTTCCAATTTCTGATTCTTTAGAAAATACAAAGCCGTGCATTCTTGTATGGGACACGGTAGCCAGCTGCAGTGCCCGATGATTTCCAGCTCTCCGGGTAGCAGGGTACGGCACGCACAGGAAAGGTTCAGCGAACAGGCATCTGATTTTGACCAAAACAAAACAGTTTGACCAGAAACTGAAGATGTACTTTAAAAACCACAGAAGTTAGCTGGCTGTTCTGTTAAAATGGTTTATAATAATGCTATTTGTTTTAGGTGGCGGTTTCTTTTTCTCATAATCCTAACCACCATCATTTATACTGCTCCAGCCTGCAGCTAGAGCAGCTTGCAAGAGCAAAGTGAGAGGAGAAYGGAAGGAGCTGTGGGTGGCTCACACGTCTTTTCCCAAAGCTCCCATCAGAAACGTATTGCAGCGGTCGATGCTGCAAGAGCCTGAGCTGCTGTCCTGCTCCTCTGGCCAAACAATCTGGGCAAGAAGCAGGAGCTTTGTAAAGATGTCAGGAGCTGAATTATTATGCGCTGTTGGTGAGAATCAAACCCAGATTTGCATAAAACACTTCCAGGAGTTAAATTCAAGACCAACCAGTGATGGCTTCCGTTAAAGCTTCCTCATAACGTTTCTTCCACTTCCTTGCCTGGTGCTGGGGTGTTTCCCAGAACCTGTGTGTGATCCACCACGCCCAGTGGAGACAAGCAGCGTGCTGATGGTGCACCATAATAATAATAATAATAATAATAATAATAATGATGATGATGATGATGATGATGATGATGATGATGATAATGCACAAACTAATATCAATATCCTGTTTTATCAAGGGTAGAGAGATACAATTATGCTTTTGAAAAACAGTCACCAGAGTATTCCTGGCACACGCAGATAATTTGAATTCGGCACGATAGTTCTGACAGGTATGMGTATAACTTCGAGTGAGTTAAACTCGAGTGAGTTTCAGGATTGACTGTGAGGGTTYAAACCTGCAGCCAGAAGTGTAGATGTTAACGGCCATTAAAACTGGTTATTCACCCCGCAAGCAAGGTAACCGGCATTGGTGAGAATTAAACCCGTTAATTCCTAACGGCTTCTCAGTAATGTGTATGAAATGTACAGCTCACAAGGGAATACAGCTACGGATTTGGCACTAGTAACTACCTTYGCTGGCAGCCTCTGCCAGGACAAGCACACTGGCGAGAAGGCATCATAGAACCATAGAATCATTAAGGTTGGAAAAGACCTCCAAGATCATCGAGTCCAACCGTCAACCCAGCACCCATGCCCACTAAACCATGTCCCGAAGCGCCACATCCACACGTTTTTTGAACRCCTCCAGTGATGGTGACTCCACCACTTCCCTGGGCAGCCTGTTCCAATGCCTGACTACCCTTTYGGKGAAGAAATTKTTCCTAATRTCCAATCTAAACCTCCCCTGGYGCAACTTGAGGCCATTTCCTCTCGTCCTATCACTTGTTACTTGGGAGRAGAGACCAACMCCCRCCTCTCTACAGCCTCCTTTCAGGTAGTTGTAGAGAGCGATAAGGTCTCCCCTCAGCCTCCTCTTCTCCAGGCTAAACACCCCCAGCTCCCTCAGCCGCTCCCCATCAGACCTGTGCTCCAGACCCTTCACCAGCCTCGTCGCCCTTCTCTGGACACGCTCCAGGAGGTGCTGCTGGTACTGCTTCGGAGGTACTGCTTCGGCTGCTCTTCCTCAGGCTCTCGCTTGTTCCTGGCTYGAGAGCTGCTAAATGGACTGCAGGTCTGCAAGGCCAAGGCTTGACATCTAGCTACATCCTTCTGGGGAGTAAAATTAGCGTCTTCACAACCAGTCCGTAATTCATCATGAAAACCCACAGCGGCTGTGCATGGGGATGGAACAAGGGACTGGGGATGGGAAARAATTATGTGAAAGACTTTTCCTATTTGTATGAACTCATATTATATATAAAATGTGTATTTTAAAGCCTGAGCAAAAGGAGACACTGGGCTAGATTAACCTTTAGTTTAGCTCTTCTTAGGTTCACGCATGCTGGGTTATTTGGTCTGACCTTCACAGCAGAGGCCACGTAATTTCATCCAATTACCTTCATACCTTATGAGATGTGTTTGACTAAATTTTACCTTCTGRTAAAACACCCAATCTTGTTGTGAAAACTCGGACCGTCAGCACCAGGACAGTGAGACCCGTGGTCAGTGGGGTCCTGACTCAGGAGCAGAGCTTTGCACCTCCCTGCAACACAGACCCGGCCTCCGGAGGTTTGCAGCTCATGGACTTCCAAAGATGCGCAACCCACGTCTTCCATCAGTAGTTCGTTCCACCAGGTGGTAACTTCAGTTAAGGAAGCGTGAAAGCCGGTGGAGCGGTTTATAATCCTCATACCTTCTTTTGCTGCGGTTGCAAAAGGAAAAAAAGAAGAAACAATCAGCAGGAAGGAAAGGGCTTGTGTTTCTACTGTTAAGAGCTGATACAAAATATTTATTGTTAAATGAATTAATTGTTCATTTGTTCCCCGTAGGATTATTTTTTTTTTTTGTTCCTGCTGCTTTACAACTCTTATTTGCTTTGATGTTAAAACAGGGTGGGACTGTAGGTCAGGTCTCTGAAGGGACTTAGGTTTAAGAAATTTTGCTTCTAGTGCAAAGAGGTGATTAATACAAGTTACAGGAGTGCTTTCTGGCCAGCTTTGTAAATAGGAATAAACGAATTTTGAAAGCRTGTTAAGAATCATCCATCATGCTTAATCTTTGGCGTGGTTCTTCAGTATACATTAGCATGGTAAAGACGATGCCTTAGGATGGAAAAYATCAGTTAAATCAATGCCTCACAGCAGTTTGGCATGCTTCTTTCCTGAGGTTATAGTAAGTTGAAGAAGTTGTGGAAGGTCTACAGGACTTGCAGTTCCCGAGTGAAAAAAAAGGCAAAACAAAACTTAAGCCCTTAAACTTCTGTTGACTTCAGGGTGTTGCACAGCGTGACAGAGGAGCATTTTTATCTACTTCCCTGTCTTTATAGTCACAAAGATCATGAGGCAATATGAAAAACAAATTTCTCTGCAGTCTTCGTAAGCACCGGGCAGTACTGGCTCGGCTTCCCCCTCCGCAACCCCCAGAGCAATTTCTGCTGGCAGCAGCAGYGCAAAGGGCTTCAGCCTCAGTTATACAAGTTCATGCAAGTCTAGGAGATAACTGGTGGCATGGTCCGCACGTCAGGTTTTATGAAAGAAAAAATATGTTTGCCTATTACTGCCTATTTGTCCCAGTGCAGATTCTCCTGAGCCTATTGGAATAAAGTTTTTTTAATAAGTCTTAATCGCATGTCTGTGGAAGTCAACGTGACCCTCTTGAACGACTTGAGAGATTTCAGACCACATCTTCAAAGCACTACATCGTGCCTGCTAGTGCCTCCTTTTTCCGTTTCYCATTTTACATTTGTTCTTCTGTATTTTCTTTAAGTGTTTATTTGGTAGATTGGTAATAATGTTCCTGGAGCGGAGTTTGGAACCAGATGAAGGTTACTTCCAAAGTATAACAATCTATTTTCCTGCCTCCTCTCTGTGTTTATTTTCCATAAATGACTTGACACTTATCTTGCAGTAGGAGATCACTACCAGTTACAACATTTCTTTTCAATTACATTATTACTTTGATATTTCATTTTCATAAAAAGGCATCTATTTATTGCTGCCTTCTGGGGAAAAAAAGTCAGCGATTTAATTAACAAGTAACTCTGGCTTGAATATTTCATGGGACTCTGGCTGTGAATTCCTGCAAAGTGAATGTTTTCAGACAACTTGTTTAAGAGCCTACTTCAGCTGATTCTCAGCAGACAGATGTTAACCGTGTCAGAAATCATTCCACTCTTGCACTACATGGCGGCTTATTTTTCATTTCTCTCCCAACATTAGTATTTACAGTAGCACCTAGAGGTCTTGGATGCCACAGTGAGTCCTTTGGCACATAAACAAGCACTTAATAAGAGAGAGTCTCGTYTCTGTTTCCAACAGCGCAAACCAATGACAGGAAGAAAAAAACAGGTAAAACATGTCAAGGGGATGACCTGCTGGGTCATCTCTGGAGCCAGGAATAGAGCCCGGGTCCCCAGGCATGTGTTTTGGTGCACCTCTTCCTAGTCTTTGCTCTAACAGTCTCTCACCCGGCAACTTTGCACTCACTTCAGATGGAACCTTTCCCAAGTCCACTCATTGTTTTCAATGTAGCGAYGGCCAGTTCTGTTCAGAGAGCAGAGAACACAGGTAAAAAGAGCAATAATTTCTCCCAGCAGCATGAAAAGTGTATCTTTGCATTTCTTGCAAGAGGAAATAGTATTCCTTTTAATCCCATCTCTCTCACTCATTGCTTATGAAAGAAAAAGAAAAAAGGATACGGCTAATAAGGGCTAAATTGACCTACCCAGGGAGAATTCTTTACCCTGCCCAGGACTTCATTTATGGGCAGAGTATCCTGGCTGGACAGGTCAGGATGATGCCACTAGTGACTCCAATCTGAACAGGAGGTAGAAAAGGATAGGTAGGATATTTTTAGTGGCTGGTAGCACTTGATCCTAAGAGGCCTGTATTCTGCTTCTGCTGCATCCAAAACCACCTTGCCAGGCATGTGCAGGTTTGTCTGAGCCAGCAGAGACACCCAACAAGTCTACCCTGTACAACACGCTTCTCACCGCTGCGGTGCAGCCTGGCCACGTTGACGTAGAAAATAAGCCTAGCCTCTTGGCACAGCACATTACTTAGAATCATAGAATCATAGAATCATAGAATCACGAAGGTTGGAAAACACCTCTAAGATCATCGTGTCCAACCATCAACCCAGTATCCATGCCCACTAAACCATGTCCCAAAGCACCACATCCACACGTTTTTTGAATGCCTCCAGTGATGGTGACTCCACCACTTCCCTGGGCAGCCTGTTCCAATGCCTGACTACCCTTTCGGTGAAGAAATTTTTCCTAATATCCAATCTGAACCTCCCCTGGCGCAACTTGAGGCCATTTCCTCTCRTCCTATCACTTGTTACTTGGGAGAAGAGACCAACACCCRCCTCTCTACAGCCTCCTTTCAGGTAGTTGTAGAGAGCGATAAGGTCTCCCCTCAGCCTCCTCTTCTCCAGGCTAAACACCCCCAGCTCCCTCAGCCGCTCCYCATCAGACCTGTGCTCCAGACCCTTCACCAGCCTCGTCGCCCTTCTCTGGACACGCTCCAGCACCTCAATGTCCTTCTTGTAGTGAGGGATATGACACTGGTGATGTCTTTGCAGCTACTCTGAATTAATATGYAGTGTTAAAAAACTGAGTTCATTTCGGCACCAAAACACGTGGGAAATCAAAAYCAAAACTTTTTTATGATCTATTGGAGATCTTTTTTTGAGGACTGGCAGGGAAAGGCTCAAACCCCTCCTGAAACCCTGGCTGCAGCAACTGATGACCTGAAGCTCCTCATTCCCATCGAAGTCTTTCCCAGTCCCAGATAGCCTGTTTCTGTTGTTATACATCTTMTTCTCACCTTCTTTCCCTGTGCTTTTCCTCCCTTCTTTCAGCTTGAAATATCAATTCAGACTTAGAAAACCAAGGCAGCCTACAGCCGATACTGTTAATACAAACTGGTTTGTGAAGAAATAGGGGGTTTGGTTATAAACAGAGAGTAATAAACAGAGGAGTATAAATATGATAAAAACCATGGAAGCTATGATTTCTTTTAGCTTCTTCCATTTTCTATTGTTCCCGAAAGTAAGTTTATTACAGACTTATTTCCAGCACTGAAACGCGGAAGGAAAGTCAATCAGGGAAGCAGATAAGGACGTAACCATTAATATTAACAGTCCAGAACTATGAGCTTTCACTGCCTCAGAATAGAAAGCAATCCCCAGTGCACAAGCTGGCTTGCCTCCCACCAAATTTAGTCAGAGATCCTTCAGCGTCCTTTAAACTTTTAGCATTTCAATGGCAATACACCTAGCAAGGAGCACCATTTGACCCAGTAAGTGAGAGAAAAGTATAGAAAGCAAAGGKTCCCAAGCCAGAGATCAGCAAAAGACATTCAAAGCCTCCGTTAAGTATCTCGCAGGGGAGAGCARCAACACTAAGGACTTCAAAACTCAACAGGGAGCGCTGGTCATTAATATTCCAGCAAAGGAATACAATTAAAAACCAAATCAAAATGAAAATAAATACYCACCAGGATCCCGCAGAGCTTTGGAAGTCAGGGAGAGGCACCATAAAAGACGTGGCAATCGCCCCACACAGCAGCTGCCAGAACACTGACTAGAAAAAAAGAGAGAGGAGATTAAAGTCAGCTCTCGTCAGTGGTGCTAAGAAAAAAAGACCCCCCACCCTTAAAACAGGCAACTAAATAAACTAGAGAGGCAGAGAGGAGGTGCTGRCAGAGCTCTACACCAGCTTCTAGTCCACTGTCCCCCACCACTCGGGAACTTTAATATRCTTTCTTTAACAAGTAGAAATGACAACTCCAACTGGTGTATGAGTATACATCCAAAACCAATTCGAAAACCGGCCTTCTTTTCATACACTAATCCAGCTAAACTGTTAAAACCATGAAGTCATATAGGTAGATGACAACAGAGAAATGCAAAGTTATAACAGTAATYTCACTGCCCAGCTTCCTCTTATTTTAGGCAACTTAGATCATCTCAAGCTTCATCTTGAAAGTAGCTGAGCTTTCTCCTTTCCCTTACCTTTGTGGGAAAGCTGTTTGAAAATTTCATTGCTTACAAAAGAAAAAAAAAAGGTTTCATATTTCATATTTGAATGAATATAGACCTATTTAATAAGGTCTATATTCATTCAAGACCAGCTGGCTTTTCAGAAGGAACATGAACTCCCACATTTCAGGACAAAGCTTCCCAGTGATATAGATGTTGCCTTTATGTGGRTTATCCCACCTTCCGCTGGTTTCTTTTACATTGATCACTGAGGAAAGAAAATACCAAACTGCCTGACTCCTGATCTGAATTAATAAATAAGAGGATGGATGGATACATCTTTGCCTGGGCTCAGACCTGACCTGCATTCGCTGTAGCTGGTAGCAGCGATGCTCTTGCAGCTCTCGTGGTCTAAGGGGGTAAATGATGCCAGGTAGTCAGGAGGGATAATATCTCTCCRTTAGACCAACTGATGTATTTATAAGAAACAGA
This sequence comes from Oceanodroma leucorhoa, assembly GCA_030449065.1. Lineage (NCBI taxonomy): Eukaryota > Metazoa > Chordata > Aves > Procellariiformes > Oceanodroma > Oceanodroma leucorhoa. The sequence goes on from JASVER010000035.1 coordinate 8,156,555, forward strand.
CAAGCGTGCAGGTCTGAAATTGGAGCAGTAATCTGCAAAGCGAAGAACAATAGCTCTGAACTGAAGTCTGTATCTTAATCGGTTAAACCATCTGAGAGGTGATTGGTACCTGTGAGTAGGAGGGAAAAGCTGCCAGCCAAGAGAAAGACAAAATCAAAATTGTGCTTGGAACAACTAAGAGTTAGAAGACAGTGTTAGATGTACCTATGTTCATTTATTAAATTAAATTAGATTAAAAAAAAAAACCTATTTAAATTTTCCTCCGAGCTTGCTCAGAGAAGACAGTGTACATGACCAGGCAATTACAACGCCAAGCATGAGAAATTATATAAATTAGGAAAAGACACGTGAGGCACGTAGAACAAAGGGCTCGGAGGACAACAGTCTCCCGAAACCCAGAGGGAAGAAAATAAATCCCAGGAAAATGAACGCAGTGAATTAATTATAAGTGATAAAGAAGGCCATAAAGAAGGGTAAAGATAACCCAGAAAGAACAAGAAACACTGGAAGTTGAGCAGAGGGGTGTCAGGCCCCAGTCCTGCTATTTGGTACGTGCCGCTAMAATGTTCTTCCCCGTGGGATCTGCRATGTGATTATGAAATAAAAAAGGAACAAAACTTCATCCTGTCAATAATATCACTGAGGTTTTAAGTCAGTACAGGTGTTTGCTCTTACACAACTAATTGCTGGCTCAGGCACTGGTATTACACAAAAAGCCCATCTCTAATACATGCCCGGTGGCCCAAGCGGCGCGTGGGACATCCCAGGCCGGTGACAGAGCATCCCCAGCATTAGAAAAATTAGCTGCCGGAGCTCTGCAAACTATTGCGACGTATTAGCTGGTGCTTAGTTGGCAGAAAAAGATAATGCTTTTTAACTGGTACATCCCCAAGTGGTACATCTCTGATATTCACACGATATTTACTGTGAAATGAAGCACAGGTTTCATAGACGAGACAAGATACTATACCATAGGCAAGAAGCCTTCAAACTTGACRATGATGTCTTTATCTGGGAAAAATTGGCTGATTTTGCTAGCAATTTGTTTGAACTATAACTTGTGGAAAACAAATCCCCTTCTTGGGTCTGTACTCTTTTTAAAGCCTGAAAAAATACTATGCATTAATACTTTACCTCTCTGCCTCCTTAACACAGAACTGTATTTTCTAACTATGCCCATACGGCCCTTGTAAAGAACCCGAGTTCATTAGCCAACACTCACAGCTCCAGCTATCAAATCCAGGCTGCSGTTTGATGGACCTACGAGACAAAACACGGTAACTCCGACTCCCTCTGCCAGCTTCCAGCTGCTGTTATTCTTAAATAAAATTAAAAGCTGCAATGCAGAAGCAAGGCACAACGGATTTGACAGCTGTTATTATCATGTTCATAGTGTGAGTATGGGGTCAAAAGCATTGCACAGCATTATTTGTAAATGTAACTGAAAATTAGGTGTTCGTTATTTTTTTCCACCAGGACATCATCCCTCCTTTTCATCCCRATATGTCTGTCACTCCTTGGCTGTCAGTGCTTTTAACGCTGATGTGATAATCCCTGGCATGACCATCCACAGAGAGTCCATTGAGGACACTTCTGCCGATATCGTCGAAAGCAGGAGGAGGGGACTTTGGAAAAAAAGGTCAGAATCCAAATCCTCGTTCGCAGAAGCCAGGTTTGATCCTACCTTGCCAGAGCTCACGGTGCAGCTGGTCCAGGCCTTGGGCAAGCAGTAAAGTGAGACCCAGTCTCCAACCATTTATCATTTATCGTGGTCTGCCTGCGCCTCTCTGTTCCCCGGACGCTCATACCAACATATTCAACAGCTATGTTATTATTTGCAGAATGTCTCGATCGCTTTATTGTAGTTCTGATATTATGCTAGATGTTGCCAAGCCATTCAAAAGCAGATGTTCACTATTTCCTGATGCTCTCAGCCTGCGAATAGACGAGTAAATATCTATTTAGCTAGACGTGGGCAAAATCAACACATGGATTTCCTCGCAAGCGGAGWGGCAAACCAGAGTCTGAAGGGGGAGATGACACTGATGTCTTCAGAGAGTCTGGAGCAGGTCGGAGGGTCARCACAGAGCAGTGCACAGGAGGAATTCATCAAAAGGCTTGGGGAGAAGTACAGGAAGATGCAGCATTGTGGAGTAGAGCAGAAAACATCACAAATTKTTAGTATTTTCTTATTGCATCAGTCTGGTGTCTGAGTTACCACATGACCTTTCTGCTGGCGCTCTGTGTTCTTCTTCCACCCTTACCTTTGTACCTTCTCCCACATGCTCCACCTTGATGTGAAGCTATCGCCTGCTTCTCCTGCACCACATAGCTAGTTGCTTCTGAACTTACCCTTCTTCACCTGAACATCTCCTTCCCGCAGAGGAAGGWGATGTTCCTTACTGACAGCCAGCCTCTGCAGTATTACCATCAATTGTAGCAAAGGGACTTTAGGGTCCACATCACAGGTGAAGATAGAAATCTTTCCAACAGTAGAGTTTAGCCCTGGAATAGATCGCTAGGGGAATCACCATCGCTGAAAGTCTCTAAGGACAAAATAGAGAAGCCCTGTTAAGAAATGATGTGTCATACATACATTGGATCATGCTTTGGAATACCTTATTTCCAAGAGACAGTGAGAACAGCACATCACCCAGTCATTGACCTGGCTATTATTTTTCTGACAAAGACCTTGGTTGCTCATCCACACATAAAATCCATTGGGTAGGAAACAATACTTAGAAAATCTAGATGTCCACGCAACAAAAGGAAGATCAATGTTCACCCAAACATGCAAGCTGAAGAAGAAAACTTTCGTGATGGCTGCTTGAGCAAGGGAACATTTTTTACAGCATTATTCACTGAATTAATTTTATTTGCAGCATTCGCCTTATTTCCTCATTGAGAAGATTTCCACATGACTTGCAGTGCTTTCTCATTTGTCTGTGTGTCTTGTCAGGATCAGACTTAATTACCTTGCCTTTCAATGTTTTAAAAACTAACCTGCCCTCCAGTCTTGCGTGAAAGTTGTGTTGGCATGGTTACCCAACCCATTACTTCAAGAGTATTGATTGTATTATTCGTATGGCTTGAAAGCCATAAATTCACTAACTAATACTATCTGTTGAATTGAGAGTTGGAATTACAGCACAAGAAATAATGTCTAACTCTAGAAATCCTGTCCAAAAATGAGAATTGGGGATCAGCTAATATAGTTTCTTAATGGCTGTTGCAAGAAACATCGAAATGAGGGGAGGCAGKGCTGAGAGGCCAGCACACAGAACCTCACATTTAAATGTGAGATGTTTGAGCGATGTGCAGAGGAAATCACTCAACTCCCTGTAGTTAGGAAAATGAGAGCAAAGGAATTGTCATACAGAATCAGAGCACAGCCAAATGTGATGCTGCATCCTTATTTTGACACTAGTGTCAGAGAGGGTCTGACTGCAATGGAATAACCTGCCCACGAGGCCTTTTGCTAAAAATACGCTTGAACGAGGGCTTCCAGAACGAAAAGTTTAATGAAGGGTACCAACCCTTAAGCTAGAGAAGACCCTATGCAGTGCTGCGGAGCAGACAGCCCATGGACCTCTTCCCACAGCCCTAATAGGCCGTGCCCACCTAAAGCAGTCCCGCTACGCCTGACTCTTTCCTCTTGAGGTGCCAATTACAGCTGCCGGCTGCTTCCTCCCTGCTTCTTGCTTTTGTTTTCCAGACTAGCACCTCATCAAACAACATCTTGAAGGGTGAGAGGCTAATGTTCTCATTGCACCACCGTGTGTCAGCTCACAGTAAGAAGCTACGGTGGAATTAACCCTCTGGTAAGACAGTTCCCATGTGCAAGAGCCTTTGCTGCCTAATCATTCTTGATTGCTATTTAGTGGTTGGAACAGAGAGCTGGTAATTAGGACTCCTGGGTACTATTTTCAGCTCTGTCAGTCACTTCATTTGTGACCTTGGGCAAGCCACTTATCCTTACTCTCCCTGTCTATGCCTCATCTTCCCTGTCTGGAAGACAGCAATAGCACTTCCAAAAAGTTGCTGCTGAAGTTGTGAGACTGACCCGTAAAGGGCTCTAGGATGTAAGAATCTCTCCTCTGCAGCCACCCCTGTATCACTAATTTGCTTCAGCCCCACACTGCCCGCTCCATGCCCCTTGTGAAGTTGCGAGGATAGACTGCTGCGTTGCAGAGTCCCTGGTGTGCCCTCAGAGGCAGCAAGACATGTACGCCCACCATGCCCTGCCCAGGTGGGTGGTACTGGGTGGCCTCTGGAAGCCTTGGTCCCTTCCAGCAGATGCCCCAAGCAGGTTGCTGCAACACTTCCCGGTGCCAAAATACCCAGAAACACAGATGCATTTCTTCACTGCTCAGCACCCTGGGCAACTTCAGGACTCTTGGCTTTCTTTTTCTTTGTAAACAGGTCATACAAAGCTGCTGTGGACATCTCGTCCCTCCCCACATCTCGACCTCACAGAACAGCTGGGAACTCACAGCATCATTTGGCTCAACGCAGGTTCGTACAGCTAATACCCAGTTCACCCCAGCATTCCCCACCCAAAACATAGCTACTGCCCAACCTTGAAGGACCTCTGTCCTGAGCAGTTGAGTCCTACGGGGTCTCCTGCGGAAAGGTCTGACTGATCAGCGTTAGATTTTGTGTTCTTCAGAGAATTTGGCACCGTATTTCAGAGGCCAAATCTGTTACTGGATGTGGATCCTTGAATCTGCCCTCTCTTTTCCATTCCCATAACAGTTCAGAGGCAATCTGGGACAAACGTAGAGGCTTTGTCTTGCTTCTCAGCTTGGGACTATAAAATTTGCTCAGAAACTTTCAATTTGTGATGCTGGACACCTGGTGATGTGGTTTAAGTCTTTAAGTTATGATGTTTTGAATGCATGATTRTTTGAAGTATTTATCCCTTTGGCAACTTAGAAATGATTAGTTGAAACAAATGTATTGACCAAGAGGCCAGGGCTCTTATCCCGTGTCAGAAGCAGCCAGAACAGCTGATTCATGGAAACATTTTGATAAGGCAAGAGCYATTGCAGGGAAATTATAATGACTAAGTAAATACTCCAGTATACCATGGTAACTAAACTGCAGCAATTTATTATATTGTCAAATATTTTCTTTTTCTTGAAACTTGTGAAACTTCTATTTTACAATATATTTCCCTTCCATTATGGATCCCCCCTAGCATGCACTTTCTAAGTGAGGGTCATTGTGAGCAAGAATCCCTAGAAGTTTCATGACCTGGCAATGTCCTTATCTCCTGTGGGGCTCATTGAAGACCCATTTGTGGAAATAAGCAGTAAAAGGTTTCATGAGCAGTTCCATGGTCCAAATTCTGGTGTCACCATCTGCTGCAATATCTGACATTTGGGAGATGAGAAGATGGTTTTGCAAAGAGGCAGCTGAGTGATGTAAAAGCCAGCTGCAGTCAAAAGTTGAGGCCAATTTTCAAGACACTTTTAAAATGAATTTTCAAGACACTTTTAAAATGAATTTTCAAGACACTTTAAAAATGAATTTTCTCTCATGGAAATAGCAATTATACACCTTCCTTCTCATGGGAGTACCTGATTACCTCCTGCTGATGACGCCTATGTCATTGCCTCATTTTCTCCTCAAGAGGGAATAAAGGGTAAGAAACTTTATTTAATGGGATATGGAGTGCTGGTGAGACTTGTTTTTAAACTGTAGGTGCTAGCTGGTGTTGGTATCACGGCAGGCAGGTCAAAGAATTACACTTCATGCTCAGAGCACAAAACAATGAGGTTTGCAGTGGTCGTTCATTCCTGCTGAATATCATCCCTGAGTTTGCATCATCCCTCAGAAAGGAAAATCTTCTGCAGAGAGGACCTTTACCCTTCTTGCAGGAAGTTCTAGTGATCTGAGAAACCAACTAATCATTCTCAGCTTTCATCCAGGAACTTCAGTAGATATTTCAGTACCTTGGACAGAGACCAGTATGGAAGTTGAAGATAAAAACCGAGATCTTGCACTTGATTCAGTACACTCCAGATACATATTGAAGTACCCTGTGGAGGGCAGGCTGACATATTTTATTTATTGATGTCTTGCATGGAAGCACTTCCTTATTAATCAGTTTCTGAATGCCTGATAGCTTGCACATCCCATTGCTGAAGTTCAGGAAAGAGGTGAAAAGGTATGTATGAGATGGTGAAAACGGTATGGAAGGGATGAGGCGACATTTCCTTGGCAAACGGAGAGGACAGAAGTCATTTCAGATTTTTAGATGAGAGCTTGTAATCAGACAGAAAATGAAGGATGGTTCTTGGACTGAACTGACCAACTGTCAGTTTGTGCCTTCACCCAACCTGTACAATATCAGAACATTGTACTTTCCCAAGCTATATAGTAACAGGACAYTGTACTTTCCCAGTGTTTGCCTCTTTAATGAGGTCCACTCTTAATTAGCTCTTTTGATCCAAGCTATCTTCATGTAGATAGATGTTGAACAGGATCAGAGAGAAAATGACCTTCATGGGCTTCAGAGATGAGAGACTTAACGCTGAAGACGTATTTTTCTATCCCTGTTCTTTGAGGGTGTCCCTTGTGGAGGAACAACAGCTATTCCTATAGCTTTCCTGGCACTCTCTCAAGTGGGAGGTAATATCTCATGGCTGACAATGTGAAGGGCTGCAGGGAGGTCTAAAATAATGAAAACGTTTACTAACAAGAGGAAATCATCCATCATTGCCACTAGAGCTGTTCAAGTCTGAATTCCAGCCGGAATCCAGAATGTGCCAAGTACTAGATATTAGGTTCAGTGAGATGAATTTGTATTTAATCTTTTGACAGATTCTGCACAGATTTTGCACAGGAATGGCAGGTGTGGCTCTGGAGCAACCGTAGGGAAGAGCTGACGTACCAAGGTTAATTCCTTCGGTACCGGCCATGTTGCCATTTGAACGAAAGGGAAAGAAAAGTTTATTTTGTTAAAYAAGCCACTGCATTTCCTGGCCAGGAATGACAGCAGCTTCTCGTGACTCTTTGCATCAGCTGGGAAAAGCAGGGTATTAATCACATGTGTTGGGTCAAGAATCCTCTGGGCTGTCCAGGGCTTTTTGATGCTTTCTGACCTCAGCAACCCTGGCTGTTTGATAAGATGCTGTGGGCAGGGGCAGGGTTATAGCATTTTGCCAAACACTTAGGAGAAAACCAAGGAGACAGCCATCACTGGGGTTTTTTTTTTAGGAACAAATCATGTCAGACTAATCTAATTTCCTTCCATGACAGGGTCATGGCCTTGGAGATAAGGAAGAAGCAGGAGATGACTACGAAAACACTTAGAAAGGCTTTTAGCACTGTATCGCCTGCCATTCTTAGAAGAAAGGGAGGCAGAACGGTCTCGCCTGGGCTCTGCCTCRTGTCTGCTCGAGCCCGAGAGGAATTCAGGAAAAAGACTGAGTGAGTGATAATATTTTATTTCTGTGCACTTTTATCTAACATGCGTACGCTTGAGAGAACTCAAACTGCAGGTGTTGCCTTTCTGGGGCACGGCATAGCTTTACGTTGACTTCCACTGACGTTGCAGCCATTTGCTATTTCAGCTGGAGAAGGTTCTGATATCGGCACCAAGCGCAGTTTTGCCATGATTGCTGCCTCAGCTCGAGGYATGCTTTACAAAATAGGGGAAAGAAGCTTTCTTGTAACTAGGAAAAGCTTAGTGTAAGCTGGGCCTCAGAGGCTACAGCTGTAGTCCTGGCTCTACCGTGTTGTAGTAGCGGAGATGCGTCCTCTTCTAATGTGCTCTCGAGGCGGTGTAATAGTAGGCTTAACCTTGAGCAGAGCACTCCTGTCCTTAATTGTGCTCTCCTGCGTAGTTAACACTTTAGTAAAATACCCGGTATTATTATCATCCTGCCTTTTTACAGATGGCACAGAGGCCCAGCAAAGTTAAACGACTCGTTCAAGGTAATGTAAATCAAGTTAGAGCTCCGATTCTGGGCTCCCTGGTTCTGGCTCCTGCTCTCACCGTGAAACATCCCCCCATGAAGACTTCCAGTCCTGACTTTAACCTGMTATATGTATTACTTGTACCCTCCAGGATTTGGTCACAACGTGCCATCTAAAATTCCAAGCAGCGAGTCCTCTATTAAATAGTGAAATTTGCTTTACAACTGCGAGGACAAAGTTTCTCACTGTTTTTTCCAACTGATTACCTGCCTGGAAATGACATTATTTTTCCTGTGGCTATAAAGTTTGCTTTATTTCCTAGGATGGCAACGTATACAGTTCATGGGGTTTTATGTATCCTTTTATAAAATGTTCTGTGCTCTGAACCAGCTAATGCATTATATTTTTGTCCCTCTTTTAAGAAAAAAGGACAGAAAAAGTTAACGGTATGGAAAGATGATCTTCCTATGTAATGATGACTTTTTTTACCAAAGTTTCAAATATTTAGTAGAGTTGTTTACTAGCCAAACCTAGGCCTTYAGCAAGGTGAATGTCTTTTTCCCAATCCACCTTTAAAAAGTGCTTGGATTTTTTCGTGCTTAGGTCCAAGATTGCACTTGGATAAGTTGATTTATGTAAATCAGAGTACACTTTCAGTACTGAAGAATCACAAACAGCATGCTTGAATTTCCTTTAAAATATTTCACAATTTCAAATCAATTAACTTAGAGAACTTCATAGCAACTTATTTATCTACRTGGCTTTTGTTACTGCAGCTCTTGACTATCATAAGTTTTTAACAAGAGAGAGACAGAAATAGAAAAGAGGTAAAATTGGAAGAAAAAAATGAGAAAATTGAGATACTTTGTAGCCTACTTTAAGGTACATTATTCTGGATTGTAATCTCTTMTTCCAGAACTTTTTAGTTGTGTTAAACGCACAAGGATAAGATACAGTCAAACCACAACACACTTGCAGCACGTCTTAAATTTGGACCAGTATTTTTTTCTCAGGCAATTGGTGGCCAGACAACCGAGTGTCCCAAGACCTCACTTTATCATGGGCCATCTTTCTTGTCAAACTCTTAGAACTCATCTGTGGCTGTGTCTACACTGGCCAGTTGTGTTGTCCGGTCGGAGAAGATCTGCAGAGCACAACGGCTGGTGCTGAGGACCCAACGCATTTCCAAGGGGTTTTGGTTCAGCCTTGCGYTGGTCCGGTCCCGTGGGCTGGTTGCCACTCGCAGTGGGAGAGCACGAGCTGTGCTCCAAATGCTTGGTTCCACCTGGAGAGAGCCCAGCTCCTGTGCTTCAGGACTACTCCTCAGCCTGCCAAAGCTCGGCAAGAGGAAGGGCTGGGCTCTGGAGCCGGCTTGGGAGCCGCACAAACCAGGCACCGTGACTTGCCTTATCTGAATCTCGGCACAATAGCTGCGTATGCAAAGCTGGAGCTGGGCAAACAGTGCGCTGTAGAACGTGCATACCAGACTAACTCTGGGACAACGAAAGARTATCCTGGATTTAGACACAGATTTTGAGCTAAATTGCATTGATGTAAATTTAGCCTAGCGCCATTGATTTCAAACAGCTGCTGCAGACTCTTACTTGTAACTCATATTAAATCTAGTCTCAGATAKACAAATTAACCCACCTATAATAGGTATAAACAATTACCCTCTTGAAAATGAAGTGTGTACAGCATAAAGAAATGTTCTTTCTTGCTGAAATATTTGTCAGCCATTCTGAGATACCCTTGGCACAACAAGCCTTCGTAGGCTTCAATATTGATAATATTCAAAGCTTCAGCTAGGCAAATACAATCAGTTTGTTAACCTGATAAAAACAATACAAATAACAGTAAGTGCACTTCCAAGCTCTGACTCAAAAATGAATGCTCAAAGATGATTATTTCCCACTTGGTTTAATAAACACRCTAGAAAAAGCTTTTTGATCTTTCCTAACCTGATTTAATAGACAAAACACCCTCCTTTTGTTTAACCAGGGTATCCCAAGTGCAGAACACAAATTGTTTTATGTTCTTGTCCCTAACAAAAACATCTTATTCTGAATAACAGTAGAGATATGGTTTCATAACTTAGCATGAACAAAATAATTCTTCAACTATGTATCACTGTTAAAGCTAAATCTAGGTTTATTTCCTCTAGCTAGTTAAATAGGCATTTAACAAAGCTAGAAGCCTAATCGTTCCATGTTACCTGTTCAGTTAACTGAGAGAAAGAGAGGTATTTTTTCTCCCTGGCCATGAGTCAGAACCAACAGTGACTAAGTAACCCCATGAAGGTCTCTTCATTGACTGCAGTGGAAGTTAGGTGGGTCAAACCAAAGCTTTCRTTCAATATGGTCTACTGGCATTGTCTGTATTGACTAAGAATGATTTATATCGGCTGAGAATCATTTTAGTTCTTTATATTTCTTATATCTCTTCTCCACTTGTCAATCTTGCCCCAGGTAAGTACTTGCTTGGTGCACTCTCTCCCTGGTCCCGAGTCAGGTACTGCTGGATCTCTGGGGCTAACTCACAGCTAGTGAAGGGCTGCTTTGTGAGTAAAAGGGGTTTTGTAGGCTGGCTAGAGTAAAAAGATTGTTCTTAGGGAAAAAAAAAGGAAGAAAATTCATGCTGATAGTCCCAGGCAAATACATGTTTATCTCATATCCTGTATCAGAGAAAATGTTCAAGAGCAGCTCATGTTTCTTTCTGAATTGGCTCTGGGAATAACACATCCCAGAGAAAGCTGCCTGCAGGCAAGCTCAAATGAACTGATTTTTAACTTATTTATTTTTTATTTTTTGACTTAGTCATTCAGCAGACTAATTTGAGACCATTCTCCCTCCTTTCCCAAACTCTCCACTCCTCTTAAAATTCTGTGCGCATGGTCATTATGTAAGGGGCTTGTATTTCAATGCTTGATTAAAAAAGTACCTAGAGGTAATTCTGGTTTGAAACAAGTTCACAGAACTGTTTTCTGTCAGTCGCCCATTCAAACAAAATGAAAATTAAATGTGCATGAGAATTAGGCATCAGTTCCCTTAAACTGCCATTTTATGACTGTATACTTTAATTGGACATTGCAGATAAATCCTTTTAAAAAGCTTAAAAACAACATTTTCATCAGCCTAGAGCAGCTCATATTTTGTTCCAAGCAGCTGAACAAACACATTTGGTTTCTTCTTTGTCAAAGGTTTTTGAACCCTTCTCCACTCCTAAACAGAGCCGGCACATTACATGCATGAATTAGGCAAAGCAGAGTCATGTAAATTGTATATTGACTGGAATTGCACGTCCAAAGAAGGGCRACGAGGCTGGTGAAGGGTCTGGAGCACAGGTCTGATGAGGAGCGGCTGAGGGAGCTGGGCTTGGTTAGCCTGGAGAAGAGGAGGCTGAGGGGAGACCTTATCGCTCTCTACAACTACCTGAAAGGAGGCTGTAGAGAGGTGGGGGTTGGTCTCTTCTCCCATGTAACAAGCGATAGGACGAGAGGAAATGGCCTCAAGTTGCGGCAGGGGAGGTTTAGATTAGATATTAGGAAAAATTTCTTCACTGAAAGGGTAGTCAGGCATTGGAACAGGCTGCCCAGGGAAGTGGTGGAGTCACCATCCCTGGAGGTATTTAAAAGATGTGTGGATGTGGCGCTTACGGACATGGTTTAGTGGTGGACTTGGCAGTGTTAGGTTTACAGTTGTACTCGATGATCTTAAAGGTCTTTTCCAACCTAAGTGATTCTATGATCCTATAATTCTATGAAATGGAGTACACGTAATTTCTTGCAGAAGGGAACGGATAGAATACATTTTACTTGTGGAGGAAAAAAATTCAGTCCCTTTTCTGTTGCTGAAGCCCCATGATGTTAAAACGCTTGCACTATGTATAACGGAAATCTTCTGCCTCTTCAGTTATATCAAGCAATACTATCAATTTTCACCTGCACCACAGGTTCCTGGACTATGAAGAGGCATTTGCTGGGCAAAGGAAACAAATCAAATGCATGGAGACACCCAGCAGCTGACTTGGGTTTGCAGAGACTGCTGCAGGTAGCAGAACAAAACAGGGGAAGAGATTTTCTGCAACGCTGAGGCTGGATCAGGTTGTCATAGGCAACTACAGCATTATAAACTGATTGATGTCCATCCCATGAGAGGGTTGGGGTGGAGGGTTCCCCATGTCTGCTGCTCCTCCCAAATCCCTCTTCCAGAACCTCTCTGCACTGATGTGCTTCTCTGGGCACKGATCCAGAGCGGAAGGACTTTCTCTCCAGATCATTTTTTTACAACTGATAGTTGCAACCACTGGGGAAATTTTTTAAAAGGGATAGTGTCTGACTTGCTGTCAGAAAAACAGCAAACAAGAGGGGCTGTGTCTAAYAGGGTGAGTGGGCATAAAGATCCCTCTGGAGTAATACCATAAATCAAAAGTCAGGTTGTTTCCAGTCAGGGAAAACAACAAAGCACAAGAAAATCAAGTGAAGYGTAGGTTCCCTTGGTGCTGAGACAAGGACTGCTAAGTGTGTTGTGGGGTAGTACTCTGCTTTGGGCAAGAGAATAATTGGACAAGACAATCCGATCTGCAAGTCTCAAAGCCCAGGTGCATCCCTCCACTACTGCTGCTTTCCCCACCACGCTCTTCATTCAGCTTCACAGGCTGAAAGGCAACATATCTTCTATCAGGYTGCAACTATTTTGGTTTATTTTCCTTCCTGCCCCCTCCTTTACTAATAATCCAATGCTAATACAATAATGAGGATTTATTTGTGTATTTTTTCCACTATGCATTTCAACCAAAGCGCAGTGGCTTTAATGAATTATGTTGTTTATATTCAGCCCTCCTGAATATAACTTACTTAATTTTAATCGGCTACCATGAAAATGTCGTTATCTGCATCGGTTGTCTGGTATTCTGCAACGGCAATAGAAATGCTATGCTGGAAATGCCTATTTCTCTTCACTGGAAGAGGAGTGAGACAGGTAGTTCATATCTRGACATACCCCACTCTTGTGATTGTCCATCCTCCTCCCTTCCAAATCAGTCCAAACTTAAGCCGTCCCAAAAAGTTTAGAGTCTTGAAGGAATCAGTAAGACCCGTTTTCAGCTCTGCCTGGGTTTCACTGTTTCCACAGTGCAGAAAAGATTCTAGGAAATGGAAGTTTTAAAAATAAACCCCCCATCCCAATGCTTAGTAACTCACCAGTTGTATGTAGGACACAGAACTTTTACATCTCGGTCTACAAAAAACTCTAGATTTTGCAACACTGCATTTTTCACCCAGTTTTTAGACAGCTAGACACAGAAAAGAATCAAAACGCTAGAACTAGGTACTCAGGCTTTCTATATGAATTACAGATCAGCTTAGGAGCTACATACTAACCAGCAAAATGAATAGAAAATCACATAAGCTATTCAGTAGGAAATGTCTAAATTGGTAGCTTCTTACAGACATAAGCTTCTTGCTCAAGGCTGGAGAGAAATTTTTATAGGGTTAAAAAACTAGTCTTGCACAATTAAAGGGTGTTTAAAAAAGATKAGTCAATGTGTTTTTAAATGTTTAAAATAGTACTTCTGTTTCCACAGAAATGTCTTGCATTTGATTTTTTTCCAAACTTGAAATAAGATTGTCATAATACAAATTGCAAAATATCAGGRTACAGAGCACTGCAACCAAAGAATGAAAATTAGATTCCTCTGCAAAATCAACACATCCATTTTTACAAGGTCAGTTTAGTAACAAAAGTCAGAATGAAAAACAGAATAAAAAGGTCTAATAAAACTATTTCAATTTTGCATATTTTCAAAACTAACTTTTTTTTTTTTTCTTCTCCAAATAGGCGTATCTATACAGAACATTTAAATTTAGCGAACAGTGGTTTTATTCTTTTTCTTGACCAGCCCTACTTACAGGCAATATTGGCAGGCAGATTAGATGACCTAGTAGGATTTTTTTAATGCCTAACTTTGACAATCCATRAGTGATGACTATGTGAATTTGGCAGTTAGAGGGTTATCCTTCCATGATATCAGTCTATTCAACCCCTCACTTTCAATCAAATGATCGRTAACTCATTAGCTGACACCTATTTAACTTCAGAGCAGCAAGGAATTGATGTCACCAGTAAGGAGGCATATAGGCATGTTCAGTAATGGTTGCAGACCTTTAAACAGAAAAAAATTAAAGACAGTAAATTTTAATTTTATGTGACAATTTACCTGCTGTTTGTCACTGTACCACCTTCCTAACAAAGACCAGAATTTTGTTCAGTGAGTTGTAATGCTTAAATCACCTTTTTGTGAGATTTGGAAGTCCCAGGAGCTGATGCTAAGTGATCATTCTTACTTGTGACACTTTTTTGTTTATTCCATTCCAAACCATCACAATCTCTTTACCACCTCTTCACATATTTTTCTCGAGCACTTCTCACTGATGAGAAGCACTTAGATTCCTATTCCCTTCTTTTAACTGCAGCAGTGAACTTGACTGACTTAGASGACCTAAATTCTGACTTGTTTTTTCCTAATTACACGATAAGCTTTTCCTGTATCATCATTTCCGTACGGAAGACCCATCTATGTAAGTATACCCATCTCTTCAGTTCAGAAAACTTTCTATATTTGCAAATGGTAATCTAAAAAACTTATCCTTTATGAAGCATCTATTTTTCAATTCTGCTAGTTATCTGACCAAAGCCAGCAGCATTAGTACATGCGGATACAACACTATGGATTTTATTTCTATTCTATTGACTCTCTACCTGCCTTTTTTCCAGGGAATTATTACCCTTTGGTGACAGTTTCTCACCAGGCGGTGGAACAAACAACAGCTCCAGTGAAAGGGTTGGGGGTGTGTGTGCTTGTTTTTGAGACAAAAAAAAATCTCATATTACTCCGTCTTCAGTAAGTCACGCCTTCAGGCTGTAGCTCTTCAGCATATTGAGCACCACCATCACCACTGCCGTTAAAGAAATTGCTCTATTTAACATCGCTTGTGCTGCGGCACACAGAATCACCCTTTAGCACCAGTGCCACAAGACGACTGTGGCTTGGYGCTGAAGAGCTGAATATCCCCGCAGAACTAATCTCCGAAAAGCAGCGCCAGCAATTCCCCGGATACTCTCATGCACTGGTCTAGATTGTGCAGGATATTTGAGAACTAAATGGGCCATTTCAGAATGCCTCCCAGAAGATTTGCTCAAATTGTTGATAGCAGTCACAGCAAACCAACCCCATCCCAGCAGATATCTAGCAATAAAGCTTTGATTCAAAAAACCCCACCTTTSATTCAAAAGATTTGCAGGTTGTTTTACAGGCAGCTAATTAATGAATCTGACAATGGCCCCTGGTAGGTCCACCTCAACGCTGCTTGATAAGATAAGAGATGAGAACACCTCAACAGCTTCTGTTCTTATTGGTGAAAAATTCAATAATGGAAAAGCCTATAACATCAAGGTATAGAAGTATGAGAGTTACATGTATAAATTAAAAAACACTCCATCCTTATTATTTTGGGCTTCCCAGTACCAAGCAGAGAGTGGGTAGGGAGTAACCAGGTAGGAATCAGATGTACTTTTGTGTGAAAAATCTTGTAGGAATATTTATGTTCTTCTCCTTAGTCACAACAGTTTGATTGCTCATTTCATGTGAAATTCGAAGAGTTCAGCATGATAAAAGAAGTAAATTATTGTATAACATTAAAAATAACCAGCATTTTTAACAAGAAATAAATCATTATATATGTATCTTTTCAGAAGTGTCTTCTGTGGCCTGTTAGGCCAAGGTAGATGTAGAACTACTATGCAGATCAATAAAAGAAATATACCTTGCAAAGATAAATAGCATGACAGAGTGCTTTGCTACTTAATGGCTAGACCAAGTCTTCTTGAGCAAGGACAAAAAGGAGGGAATAGATCAGCCATATGGGGTTAGTAGTTTTAGCCACAATGTGATGTCTCAGCTTGGCTARTTATTTGCTGTTTGATGGTGATTACGCTCCTGGATAAGGTATTCTATACTGAGAATATATTCTATAATCTTAGCTACTACAAGAAACMAGGATTTCTCCAAGATTTGTTCTCAACCATGGACTTTTCCAACAGCTTTATTAGCAAAACCTCATGCTAAAAAAGGGACAATGGGAGCATGACAAGAACCCTAACTGCCTAACAGAGCCCCTATTTCCCAATCTTTCCTTGTCCTTAGTTCAAAACGAAGCACTTGCTGGGTGGTGGCCAACTCTTACAAGCTCTGCAATGCCCTCTCTACAGTATGTTCAAAATCTGGGCTCGTTTTCCTTGCGACGGCAAGGAGTCCCCTCTTCCTGCAGACTTCTGCCTCCTCTGACGATGTTYCCCCATTCTCCCCTCAGGGGAAAGCTGAGATTAGAAAAAAAAAATGGGATTAGCTGCTGCTTCCCAAGGCTGGTAGGATTCTCGTCTCTGTAGAGATTTACTACACCTTCTCATCGCCAAGGTCTCCTGCYTTTCACAGCATTACTGTGGGGTGGAAAGGCAGAGCCTTGGGCACTGTAGGGTGATGTTGGATCTCTGAATGTGCATCATTTCCAAGTGAAGGAAATTGAGCTTTGCTATCCAAAATATAGAGCCTTCTTTTCATTTATCTACAAAGTTGCTGTGTTTTCCTCTCMAGTTATCTCAAAGCCTGAGGTACTGCTGCAGCCCCTCCGAAAAATAAGATCTAAAGGGCCAAACCACCGTTTTCATTCAAGAGTGTTCAAGAAGCAAATATCTGCCTTGATTGCTCTGATCAAAGTTATGATAGTTACACATTCTACTTCAGAACTGGCAATTTCTTTGCTGGAGGCTTTCTGCAAGCTCATCCTGTTTTATCCCTATAGAGAACTTCTGGCACACATATTTCCTTAGCAGAACACCAGCCTAAATCCTCTTCCTTGGGAGAGACRCTTGGCACTACCACCTCTTGGATCTATTTTTTGTGTCATAAGTGTTCCCATCGACGCTCAGCAGCAGTAGTGCCCTTGAATCATCCTGAAGCTGCATGAGTACTTGAGAGATGAGGTTTTCAGTTAATTAGATTTTGCTGCCTAAACTGTGAACTTTTTCATCATTTCCCCCTACCGTCTTGGCTTCCAGCTTAGCAAAATTTGCAGAGTTTCTAATTTCCTTTTCCTTTGGGAGGTCGTAAGGTAGAAAGTGCCTTGCTCAGCATTAATCTACAACAGCTTTCCTCCAACCAAGGGTGGAGTCCGAGTTACGCTATTGAAAGTGTATGCTGTTGTAAAAACCCTAGATTAAAGTCTTAATGATCAATTTAATTCTTCTTGTAACTGGCTATGTTTGGCAGTTTGTTTTTACTGCCTTGAAAGTATTTCATTTCACTACAGTTAACGGATTTGAAAATTCCACCCCTAATTTCTGCACTTTGGTGGAAAAAAAACAGAAAAATGGGAAAGTCAGAGCTCAAAGAAGATGATGCTCTAGCTATGTTTGCTCCCCTTGCCTTCACCTGTTTTCCACTATTTCTCTGCAGATGTGGAAAATCCACAGAAGCACACTTAGTGTGAGAAAGAAAAGCATAATTCTCTGCAACAAACACTGATGGCGTTTCAAAACTAGATTTGGCATTAAATAAATAAGAAGAAAACATGCGAGCTGTTAGAATACATGGAGCTGTTAGGAAGGTGAATATAAGCACATCATATTTGTTGACGTTGGTTTTGAGATGTGCAGATGCAGGGAAATTACAAACCTGCCTCGAGTTGCTTCAGCATAGACCCTTYCCCTTAGTTTGACACTCCATGTCTACCTACTCCACTGGAAASATGTCAGGATTTTAAACCTCCTATAGTAGCTTTTAAGGATCTCTTGTGATCAGTGTTGTACATAGAAACCATGTTAAGAAATACTAAAAACGCTTTTCTTAGTTTCAATATAGTAAGACTCTCGCAAAGGACATCTCTCATTTACCCACAGACTGTCCAATTAACCGTGATAAAGTGTATATCAAATCTTTGATAACACAGCTGGCTGAACCATCCCCATATCTTTTCTGCCCATCAGCTGACCTATCTGATTGTGACAAGTATCCTTTTGTTTCCCATTAATCAACAGAACAGCTTGCTTAATAATTTCCTGGCCCTTGGTCCTGTAATTTAGGTCATTTTAGTTTTTTTCTTTCTATCATAAGCCTAATGGGCACATTCAGGATCATGATGAAGAGCAAAGCTCCTGATAAATGGCAGCTATCTTGTGAACTTTAACGAGTGAGTTCGCAACAGCCATGAACAATGAGGTGCAGCTCCATTTAAATCAAATGGAGGGAGACAGTTTCTGAAAGACAAATGCTGAGCTTCCAGCAAGTGTTGGAAAATTTGCCAAGGACAGAACACCAAGTATAATGGTAAGTTAGCAAAAAACGATTTCAAAAGCACAGYGGGTACATGGAAGTGTTTTTTGAGAATTCTCTTTTTTTGTTTTAACCTTTAGAAAATTCTTACCTTCTCGTTTCTTCCATGAAACTCATAACCCAAAACCTCTAGCATGCCACTTGCTGAAAAGGAGCATCCTCCAGCGAAACTTATGTCTCTCAGTATAAAACTTCAGCTCTCCTTCTGGAATTATCAGCACCAAATTTACGGTACTGATCGTAGGGACCAYGGGTGCTTCCACACCCCTGTGTGTCACTTTTAATTCATCTTAGCCAACGATGTTTTTCTGTTAACCAACTAAGGTAGTACACATTATTTATGGGGTAATGACACATCTTTTTATAATGTTTTTTATTGCTGGGATCCGAACGCTTAATAATAGAGATCAGTATTGTTGTCATTTTTATTCCAGTTTTCATATGACAAAATGCGCGTCAGAGAGGTGGAATTACGTAGCCRATAACACTTGGCAAAGTGGCGACAGGATCAGAAATCAAGCTCAGATCTCCTGAAAGCACTGCTTCACCTGGGAAGGAAGCCAACCCTGTACCCGCTAACTACAGGAACCCAGAAGAGTCTATATATTGATTACGAGGTCGCTGAGTAAAACTATTCATTTCTGACTTTACTACAGTCAGCAGTTGCAGGAGCTAATCACAAATTTCCTGTAGTAATCTCACCGTTTGATTTGTGTCTTTAAGAGTGTGATTACCTGACTAATTGGCAACCCGATTTTGTTGTAAATTCCTTACGTTATCGAATCGATTGTGACCTTAATCTGGYAATTATACTGGATAAATTCTAGTTAGTTTAGTAAAAGTTTTTCCTTCACAATGTTTACATCTTCTGCAAGAAATTCCATTGCTTCTTCATTTGCTTCTTCACTAATTTATGCTTAAACTCAGTATAAGCTCCGGGAGCAACCCCCCCCAGGCTGGCGCTGAGCCCTACCTGTGCCATGCCCCCTCGCCTGGTTTGCAGGCCAGAGGGAAGAGAATTTCTCACTTTTTMCCTAAGCAGAAGCACTAACTCGTTTCTACTAAAACATGAGTTTTCACAAAACTTCTTGTCTCCGAAGCTTCCGTCCTTCTGGCATGTTTGGTTGAAACCGGTCAGTGCATCAAGGGCGTTGGGCAGGCAAAGGGTCTATCAAACCACGCTGTTGCATACACTTAATTTTATTGAGAAACCAGGAAAAATGTAGTTCTTCCCAAGAACTGCATTCACAGGGCTGTAATTCAAAGTTTAATGACTTTCCTTTGCATTTATCTGGCTTTGGATCAAGTGTTACAGGTTCAAGATAAAACCCTGCGCCCATACAAACCTCGTGCGCTTGCATTCGCTGCTGTGTGAAGGCAGAATCTACCTCTACCACTTTCTCCAGGAAAACGTAACTGCGGAAAAGGACATGAAGTTAGACGTAGGTTACAGACTTGCTGCTTTCATTTTTACAGGGCCTTGCCCAGCTGGCAACGGTGCTCGTCTGATCCGGGGGAGAGTCTGAAGTCTGCACAGAACCAAAAATTTCATCAACTCCACTGTCACTACGCTCAGTCATGAGCAGAGAAATCGTTTTAACACTTGAGTTAATTCCCATTAAGCATATTGGCTTCTCTCCTTAGATAGTGTAAAAGAGCATTGATTCCTTGCCTTGAAGAATATGTGGATTCGTGGCCATTGGAATTCTAGTTAATGTCAAGGTTAAATATTTAAAATTTAGTACTGCCTAAGCTTTTTAAAGAAGTCTCCTTAAAGTCTCCTTCCTTTTTAAGGAAGTATCCTTTTGTCCCAAAGTCATATGTGAGTATAAACACCAGAAAACCAGATTATTTTTTTTAGCTGTTTCTGATGTAATCATATGAATTCAGTCTCAGTTCTAGGATTTGTGCTGTGCATTCTTTTTTTTTTGTAAAGAAGATAAAATTGAGTAAGCTGCCTAAATAATATTAAGGCTTCTTAGCTAAATCTTAAACTTAAACTAGGCATAATAGTCAAGAATAATAGAGCAATACAAGGAAATGCATAACAGTCCATAATATCCCCTACTGCAAAATACAGCGAAGAAGTGAGAGTTTTCTTGTAATATTAAATGCCCTGCAAGGGTAATTCTCCCTGGTAACTGTCCTCGTTGTCATACTTGTTTACCATACGTGTGCGCAGTGGAATACGAAGGGAAGTGAGAGGTTTACTGCAAAGAACCGTTCCTCCACCTCGTATCTCCACAGACCTTCAGCTGCAAAACCGTTCGGGCCAGAAACAATAAAAGATCTTTTTAATAGCTTTGAAACGCTTGGCCCCTTGAGTAGAAACCAAATCCTGTGGTAGGCAACTCAGCTTCCCGCGCAATATGCCAGGAAAGCTGGGAGCCCCCGAACAGAAATGCAAACCACGTCTAGGCTGCTCCGGGGGACCAACACCTTTATCTCATCTCRAAAGCCAGCTCCTTTTACAGAAAAAAATTCAAGACTCCTGAGCCTGGCAGAGAGCACAAAGGAAAATACGCCTGGTTTTCAGCTCAGATTTGGCTGAGGTGAGTCTATACCTTTCTCCAGGGATTGACTCCTGGCAAACATAAGCCTGAAGGAAAAGGCCAGATGCCAGGGATTGTTTTTCTAGGTGTTTCAACTTTTAGGCAACAAGTTATAGGTCCTTCATCACCCTCCTGGTACGTGATGCTTGGCTTCAGCGTGAGAAGAAGGGCTCAAGGCATCTACCTGCATCCTTACCTTTGTCTGATGTTCTGAATTCCTCCCAGGAGTGGCTTATAGCTATCTGTAAAAAAGGTGACTTGGGATTTGAAYGTCTGTCTTCCCCCACCTCCTGTGACGGTAGTCTAAGTCTCCATGAAAAGAGGGTCTGCATCCTCTTACGTGGGGGTTACAACCTTTTGGCTCTTCCTATGCAGAATCTGAGAAGCCCAACATACTGCACCCCCCCCGGGACTTAGGATAAAGCCCCGTTATTTTCCAGGGCGTAGGTGCGGGCTGAACGTGTCCACAGCTTTGCGAACRCACAGAAGCAAGGAGAAAACTTCAGACGAGGAGAAGGTAAAGCAGCACTGCTGTTGGATCACCGACAGGGAGTGGCAGCAACTTCTCTAGCACTGTTTGGGATACAGCGTGCCTAAACCGCTGCCTGAGTCCTTTATCAGATTTAGCCTGACTTTCGTTTTGTCTGGAGATTTGCCATGAGGCCGTTCTTCCATCTGGCAGGGCCTTTGAAAGCCCACAACACCACCGAAGTTTTGTTCTGCATTGAACTCCAAAACACTGGTTTTAAATATAGCAACTATTATTTAAAGCTGCTTTTTTTTTTGTTCCTCAGCAGCTTGTCTGTAATGAAGGATGTACTGCTAGCGGGCTTCCCTGCAGATGGAAGCCTGAGCATCGGTCAAAGCAGCATCCAGTTAGGTATACGCTGGCCAAGGCGATGACRAATTATATGTCGATCTGTTTGGTTATATTTAACACCAATGAAGTCAGCGGTGGTAGAAAGCAGCGGCGGTGCAGCCGTTGGTCCGCAGCATCAGACCAGGCAGAGTACAAAAGGCGGTGGACTGGTTCACCGRTTCTGAATTAAAGAGAGGACTGTGGCATGATGAGTTAAGGAGACGTCGTATGCAATGATTCACTTGCGGACCGCTGTCACGCTGCCTGCAAGCAGCCCAGTTCACATCGAGTGCAATGGTTTGGGGTCACAGGCTGTGTCTTCTCCCATCACAATAACACAAGATGCTGAACCAGTTGTCAGATGTTGGGTTAACTGACTGAAAGCCTGAATTTTCTGTTCACAAGAAACATCTTTTTTGTTTTTCAGCAAGGTTCCAGTCCAAATTTCAGACCAAATCTGCCTATCAAACAAAATTTATCTACAATCCTTCCAAACAAGTAATTCAAGATAAAAAGTGTCAGGAAATGTAAAAACATTGTATTTCCAAAACAAAAGATCCTTCCCATACACTGCTATGCTTAATATCTGAATGTCAGCTTCACTCCTTAGCTGATATTTCTTTTTAAATCCAGGAATGTGGCTAATTTCCAGCCTTGAGGTCAATAAAACTCATCTTCCTTCTGAAAGATGTTCCAAACATCTTCCTATACTTCATCTTGCGGAAGAGGAGGACTTTCATTGTGAGGGTTTCTAAAACAGAATCATGGAACACTTTGGGCTGGAAGGAACACCTGGAGGTCATGCAGTCCTGCTCAGGGCTGTGTCCCATCCAGCCTTAAACACATCCAAAGGTGGAGATTCCAGGGTTTCCCCGGGCAATCTCTTCCAATGTTCATCCACCCTCATGGTAAAACCTTTTTTCCCAACATCTAGTCAGAATCCACCCTGTGCCGGCTTGCRGCCGTTGCCTCTCACCCTATAACCACTCACCTCTGAGAGGAGTTTGGTTCCGTCGTTGCTGTGTCCTC
Source organism: Oceanodroma leucorhoa (assembly GCA_030449065.1). NCBI lineage: Eukaryota > Metazoa > Chordata > Aves > Procellariiformes > Oceanodroma > Oceanodroma leucorhoa. The sequence goes on from JASVER010000035.1 coordinate 8,179,307, forward strand.
CGATCAGGTAGTTGTAGATAGTCATAACATCTCCCCAAGCCTTCTCTCCTCCAAGCTGAGCCAACATAGTCGTCTCAGCCTCTTCTGGTCATATTCAGTAAGAAATGGCTAAAAATATCTTGGCYGTGGTTGTATTGTTACCAAGGCAGCAGCAGGTAAGCCTAAGCCAACGGGAGTGTGAATTTTTTTTTCTTTTCTATTTACAAAATCAAAGTTTATTTTTCCTGAGCTGGTTTAAAAATCAAATCAATCGTCAAATTTTAGTTTCAGACAGCAAATGCATCTCTGATGGAAACAGAATATCAATCACTAAACCTCCATATTGCRTCAATAATCCGTCTGTTTGCTAAAAGTTCATGTTGGCTGTAAGAAATGTGACATTTACCACACAAATTTTATTACTTTCTCCCCATTCACCTCTTGCAATAAAATTGGGGGGTTTTTCCATATAAATCATCTCTCATTTGAGTCTAAAAAGAACTCAGTTCTAACAAGCTGAGATTTCAAAATAACACATTCTTGCAAAACTAATATGCTGTTCCTATGGAGCAGCCCCATATGTAACATCCCTTCTCTGTCACTCTGTTGCCGTCAAGCACCGGCTGAGACAGCAATTTCCTCCCAAGTACCTCTCGTCTGGCAGCTACAACTTTCCGAAAATTATTCTTCAGGTCACAATTCCTCATGTCTCTAAACCTGCATTCAATGTTTTAGGATACTTGAGTGGGAGAAAAATCCCAACTCTTTTATGTTCATCAGCACCTACACGATGCTGTTTTGTCATTAAGCTGGCGATGCCCTGGCAAAATTCCCGGTCTGGTATCCTATTTTCCATCCTTTTTTCTAAGCCAAGTGCTGCGGTCTGTTGAAAGCGTGGCAGTGAGTGGTGCACGGAGCTGTGCAGAAGGCATCTGCCTTACAGCAGTCCTATCTGTTGTGCTTTCTGCAAGAGGGCCTGGAGTGAGGAAAAAAAAMCAGAAATCCAGAGTGCCCAGCTCTGTGCAAATGTGAATAAAGACTCACTTCATATCTCTAAAAAGAAAAGAAAAGAAAAAAAAAGGTGCATGTAACTATAACAGGCAAGTAAAAAGTGCTTCAAGATCCTTCAGCGAAGAGCTGTCATCACCACATAGTGTCACTGCCTTCATCTAGCTACGTATGGATCTCCCTACTTCTCTATCTATGTACGGCYCCAGCAGTAGCACTGTACTCTGTTTAATCACAGACTTTTTTGGGGGAAAAATTTTATCAAAAACAGTCGCTCCCCTCCACAGTCTGTCTATTATGAGACATCATAGCTGCATGGAATAACTCATACTGAACAGAGGCGAAGTTAATTCCCGAGCACGCAGCCGAACAGCTGTGCGAGGTTCATCTGATCAGAACTGGACAGGTTTTCAGCAGAATTTCATGTGCTTTTTTTTGGTAGACTTTAGTACTGCTTTGCTTTTAAAAAGAATTGATGTATGCTGCTCTCCAGCCGTAAAATATACCCATATAAATGTGTTATCTGTCTATTAGTTTCCTAAGTGAAAAATGTATTGGAATCTCTGATTAAAAGGGACAAAGATATCCCTCATTGGTTTTGACAGGTTGGATATTGCCGAGGTATCTTCCCCTCCTCTGCCAGCAGAACAGCTATTATGAAAGCAGGGCACGCTGTCATCGATGGATGGGCTGCACTACATTTTAATGGCTTTTTTATTTTATATTTTTTTATTCCTCTGGGAGTGAGCATCAGTACGTCCTGGCCCTCATCTTACTTTGCCCCAGTGCAACTAAATTCAGCTATAAACTCCACTGTCCCATCTTTAAGAGGACAATTGCCTGCTGCAAGCGCTGCTCTCCTGGCAAGGGAGACGTGTCCTTCCACGAGTCTMCATGGCTCTGGAGTCATACCCCTGTATAAAAGGGCTTTAAATAACTAGTGTGTGAGTTACCCAATTTAATAAAAGACAGCTGATAGCCAAATTTACCCAATGAGAAAGGTTAATGAGAAAATTTGGCCTGGTTTGACAATAGAATCATAGAATCATAGAATCATAGAATCATTAAGGTTGGAAAAGACCTTTAAGATCATCGAGTGCAACCGTCAACCCAGCACCCATGCCCACTAAACCATGTCCCGAAGTGCCACATCCACATGTTTTTTGAACACCTCCAGGGATGGTGACTCCACCACTTCCCTGGGCAGCCTGTTCCAATGCCTGACTACCCTTTTGGTGAAGACCTAATGTCCAATCTAAACCTCCCCTGGCACAACTTGAGGCCATTTCCTCTCVTCYTATYRYTWGTTACYYGGGAGAAGAGRCCAACACCCACCTCTCTACAGCCTCCTTTCAGGTAGTTGTAGAGAGCGATAAGGTCTCCCCTCAGCCTCCTCTTCTCCAGGCTAACCAAGCCCAGCTCCCTCAGCCTCTCCCCATCAGACCTGTGCTCCAGACCCTTCACCAGCCTCGTTGCCCTTCTCTGGACACGCTCCAGCACCTCAATGTCCTTCTTGTAGTGAGGGGCCCAAAACTGAACACAGGATTCGAGGTGYRGMCTCAYCAGTGCYSAGTACAGGGGCACGATCACCTCCCTGCTCCTGCTGGCCACACTATTCCTGACACAGGCCAGGATGCCGTTGGCCTTCTTGGCCACCTGGGCACATGCCGGCTCATGGTCAGCCGGCTGTCAACAATGCTTTAAGTTTCCCCACGACGGGCCAACCTGCGTGAAGCAKCATGCAATCAGTGTGCTGCTGGCGTACCCTGCTACCTGAGGGATAAAGCAAGGTAACGGAGAAGCAATCTGCTTTCCCCCATAGCTGTCAAGCCCTTGTTGAATAACGCCGGCTGTTGTCTGACAAGCGCGAGTTTTGTTTAGGAAGACAGAAAGGAAACCAAAGCTTCGTTTTTTTACTTCACCTCCCAGCACCTTGGCAGATGGAGTAAACAGGCCGTTTGGCTATTGTGTAGGAAATAGGTTGGAACAACTCTAACAAACCCAAGTCAGAAGAATTCAAGGTTTTCTTTCAAAGCCTTCACACTCATTTTAAATTCCCCAACCTGTGAGCTAGCTCGCTGCCATCTGAGAGTGCATTGTTCACTAAATGAGGTTTCAAGCTGCCACAGGGTTTTCATTAGCAATCTCATGATCACGGCCATCCTATTCATCGCTAAAGTTTGTGCCAGCATCTTTTCCAAAAGCCTCTGTTGAATTATGTTCCTCCTGACAATAAACACATGCCTGTCATTTTGTTCCAAGTTTGCTTGGTGGTTTTTGGKTTTTTTTTGTAGTAGATAGTGATGAGGAAAACCTGTGACAAAAATGCTTTTTTTTGAAATTTATGCCATAACAGAGACTAGTGCCTTGTAAAAACTGGACTTAAACTGATAGGGACCCAGCTCTGATTCTAAATCATTTAATCGAGGATGGTTCAGCATGTGTAACAAAAGACAGACCTGAAATGGTATGAATTTTGTAACTCAATTTACAGCTATCATTTAATCACAATTTATTAATTGCCTTGCAAGATATCGAGATATCCTCTAACGAGATCATACCCTTTCACTGTCACTAATATTGTGTGGGAAGAGAAACCTCTAGAGACAAGAACAGCAGTTTAGGAAGGGGAAAATATTATCTTAGGGAAAGGAGAAAATAAATGTTTAGTTAGGAGAAAAGGTCAGTCGAATGATATAAACCAGAAGAAACTGTTCTTGTCATCCAGCCTGAATAGACCATTTGGAGGCTTTCACTTCCAGGGACCTCCAGAAACCAGCTGGACCACGTCAGCCCCTCAGGCTCACGCTGCTCCATGCCAAATGCCAAACTGTTCCTGAAGGAAGCAGATATCTGTCCTGCTGCCAGTGGAGCCCAGCTCCTTGCTGCCRCGAGCATCCACATCGGATAACAATATTTATAAAACATCAAAGTCCATCTTGCGTTTCCTGCCTTTGTTCTGCTTCCAGAAAGCCCTTCCCGAAGTTTACCCCATCAACGGTTGGCAACTTTCTCCTAATTTCCACACTAGATTTGCCCACGACTGATGTTATCACTGTGTGTTTCTTCAAATTGCCCTCCAGCAATTCTTGTTCTACAATTCTAAGTTCTTCTTAGTTCTACAGCTAAACAAGTTTTTGTTGTTCATCATTCCTCCTCCCAATGAAGCTAATACTCCCATATGTAATCAACACACCGCTCAGGTAGCTGAACTTAAAGAGAATAAAGTGGAATTACTCAAACAGTGTGTTGAGAAAAACAAATGTAGCTATTTAAATTTTGGTTTAGAATTTAAAAGCAATCCTCCTTAGAAATCCATGACAAAATTGCTATAATCTTCAGTGGGACCAGAATTTCATGTCACAACCTATCCTGGGGAGCACTTAAACACAAGCGCACGCTGYCAAACAACCTTCTACTTAAATCTTTTCCATTCCTTACGTGCAAAAATCTATCAAAAAGTGTCTTCTGTAGAGTGCCCATAAGTCATATCTTTCAGGCTATTTTAGACTAGAGATGGGAAGAAAATCCCGGAGTCCTAACAACCAGGACCTGACTTAAACATCTCTGATGACGGCAGCTATGACAAGGAGATACGAAGAGCAAGCTGACATTTTCTTTATTTTAAAATGCCACCAAAACATTGACAGAAGTGCAGACAAGGTGAAGGCTGACGGAGCGTTTCTGATACCTCCTTCCTTGTTTTTCCAGACTGGGCTGGAAAAACATCATCTCCAGCTTTCTTTATGTGAGTCAAGATGAGCGCGGCAGCAGCAGAGCTGTAGGACTGGGGCAGGGACAGCCCTGGTAGCTGAACTGATTTATTAAGTATGCTGCAGCACTGAGTTCAGCTGGGACTAAGGGAGAGTTTATTAGTAGGGTGATTTAAAGCGGAATTTTGCACGTTRTTTTTGCAGCACTGTAGAAAACCTGAAGGTTTAGGAAAAGTGTTTTTAAGTCGAACCCAGCAGATATTCATAAAAGGCAATGAAAAAGATTCAGTAAATAATTTTCTTATTCTGTAGGCATTGYCTTACAAGGAATAGGTTATAATATTGGAGTTTTGATGGGGTCACACTGGATGCAACAAAGAGATTGTCTTTTGAATAAGAAAACAGCTACACAGAAGATGGAGGTTTCTGGCCTTTCAGATTGCAGCCCAAGAGRAAATGATGCTTTGATGCATAATGTCTTCATTGCTGCTACACTGATCACGTCATCTCTTAATGGTGAGTATTCAGGACACGTCAGGTTCTGGTCACCCTTCCAAAATGGGGAAATGGGAGGACTCCTCTASTGGACTTGGCTCCAAGTCTCTGAAAGAAACTAGACACCTCAGTAAATCCAGAATACCATCGCAAAACCACTTTCTCAACAGCTAACTGATGTGCCCAAATTCTATGCAAGCATCAGTCTTTCACATTAAAGGATTAATTCCTCTTGGCTTCCCTGGAAGTGCCTTTGTTCCTCTCTCAGGGCTAAGCTGCCTGGATCGAGAAAGCAGGCACTGTTTTGCTGCTGGGGGGCCTCCACTTGTAAAGTATTTCTTTTATCTGACGGTTGGACTCRATGATCTTAAAGGYCTTTTCCAACCTTAATGATTCTATGATTCTATGATTCTATGATCTGCTCATACACCAATCTCACTCCTCTCCAAACTAAGGAGTCTTTTTTTATTCTTTTTCTCCTCCCCTCATAAGGCATGTTCTTCATCCTCTTCATCATACCAATCACATTTTAACTTCTTTATATCTGGTCTTATATATCAGAAGAATGACATTCTGCCTTGCTATTCAAAGTATATATTTTAGCATAGTATAAACCGCAGTTCTTTGGTCAATATTTTTTTCCCTATTTTGAAAGACAAATTATCCATGACTCATTCTGAAGAGACAATGCTACAAAACATTTTTTTTATTTAGTCAAAGCTTTAATTTATTCTTAGCCTTTTAAAGTTAGCTGTCTTCACGCCTTCTTCCATAATCATTGTAGAGTGACAGACCCCCAGGCAGCAATGCCACCCACTTGTTGTATCACGGGATGGAGCAATCTGCTCTTTGGAAGAGCTTGTGTCCTCACCGAGTGCAGAGCGAGGCCAGAAACCTAACATTTCACCCTACTACTCCAGCACCTCTTGGACCATAACAAATAGTGCCGCTCACAAAGCGACTACTTCGCRGTGAGACTCAGATCAGTTAATCTGGACTTTCTGAATCACCCCGACTCTGTGATTTCATCGAGCTCATCCTTCACCAAGTCAATACTAAGATAAAATGCCATGCAAGCACCTAGGCTTGAGCTGAAGAGATGATCATGCCGTTGCAATCACTGGAGGTTTGGTTCAATGGTTACTCAATTTCTCAGTTAAAAACTGGCATCTCATTTCTCACTAGAATTTATCTAGCTGTGCRTTTTAGTCATTTTACACTTTTTGCTGAATAAGAGTTCTTATACCCTATGATCACTTTTGGTAAAATGGAGAGTTTTCCACATAGGGCACAATTTCTGTCCTCAAATCATTTTAGTGGTTTGTCTCTGTACTTCTTTCACTWCTTCATTGTTTTCCTTATAACGCAGAGCCCAGAACTGGACCCATTTATTGTCTTTACAAACGCTACCCAAGGCAATATCACCTATCATGCAGCTCCTCCTTTTAGAAATATATCATCTTGCACTTGCACTGTTTAGACACCATTTAATCAAGGTACTACACAGATATTTATCTTCTTGTACACTTGAATCATAAATAAYTACCTCATCCATTCATCATTTTTGTTGCTATCCTATGAATTTACTATAACGGGCTTCCCCAAGAAGGGCAGCTCTACAATTGCACACAATAGCCAAGTGGTYTTACCCAGCTGCATGTTTAGATGTCTACAGTTCTGAAAGGTAAGGAATAACCCTAGGTCACATTTTGGAAGAAAAAACATGTCATTTTTATTGACAYGCTTCTCTGAAGATTTTTATTCTACATCATAAATTCAGATGTAAAAAGATGGAATTATAAGATCATTCATCGCTCCTACTAACTTCAGTYGGCTATGGAGTGTTATGGCTCTTAAATTCCTCTTATTGACCAGTAATGAAGAAGGCAAATGAAAAATTGGTATATGGTACAATGCATACTTAGATTATCAAAACTATAAACTCTTCATGACAGCACCATCTTTTTCCTATGCCTTTATATAACATGATGGACAATTATTCCATGATTCATCCAAGCTCCTAGTCTCTACGAACACATAAATAATTAATAACAATAAGCAGTTAATTAACTTTCCAAGTCATGATATTGTTACTCCTTTGCCACTTTTGCATAGGCAGKAGAAATATTAATAGATCAAGGTGGTGGGCAAAGCAAGGAATCGTCAACGCTGCGGAAGATTAGACCATTCCCGAATAAAGCACAACTTATGCCGCTCTGTGGGAAATGGATTCATATGCAAGAATTCAGACAGGGTATGTTGGGAAACTAATTATTCAGAGGCAATCAGGAAGCCCCAGAGCTCTGGTGGGAACAGTATGTGATAATCTACATGTAGCCACTCAGAGCTGTATGTTTTTTCAAAGGGATCACCCCCTTGAATGTGCAATGCCCCTATTTTGAAAAATGCTAATAGTTTTTTCAGAGTACACTCAGCACACGAAAGCAGTGAAATCATGCACATCTACCTCTGGGTGACAAGCCCTCAYGCAAAAAGCAAATCAGGCTTTGCTTAACTCAGGTCGAAATTTAAGGCTATTATGGTGATTTCTGAATCCTACCACCTTTCTACTCTCAGGAGAAGCTCTCCGTTTTCTTATAACATTCTTGTGCTCCCTCCAGTATCATAAACATTTWCATTTCTCTCCGTACTATGCTTCCCATGCTTTCTCACAGAGGTAAATGGTGCTCATTTGCTCTTACAGAAGTGTGACTCGAAAATGAACCCATCCTTTGGCCACTTGCACGAGTCAAAGGTCACCGAAAGCGTATTAGGATGAAAAAGCAGTGTCTGAGACGCAAGACAGCCAAAGTACAGCATTTGTCATTAACTGAGTACTTAAATTTGAGTTGATGTCACTTGTGTAAGTAGGCTGCTGCAAAACAAAGATAGGAAGTACAGAAGAAGAGAAAGATTTCCTTCAAAGAGAAGTGCCTRCTTTTTCCCCACCTAATCACTCATAAATCTAAATTTAGGTGCCTTGTGTAAATGTCCTACTAACATAAGTGCCTAAATTACCTGTCAAACCAGTAGAGAGGGTTAGATGACTCTGAAGGCATCCAAAGACATCTTAACCCCAGTGTAAAGCTGAGGGTAAGAAGGTTGGATCCCAACCTTAGACATCCAATGTCCAGTTAGTAAATAGTCCACATATTCTGCATTATGGGTTTGGGTCAAAGGGWCTTGCCAGGGGAAATCAGTGGTCCAACGTTGAATGACAGCTTTATCTCCTAACCTCCTATCTGAATTCTTGAAAATCATGCTCCCTACAGCCCCTCCAAAAAAAGTCCAACGCCCTGGGCCTGATGAGGTCTGTAAAGAAAGTGATGGAACCATCAACATATTTGTCCTTGTCCTTTTCATCTTTTTATTGCTAAGTAAGAGTGAAAAGATCTTAATAATTTCTTCCTAATCTTCTACAATACGGAATTAGAAACTTTAAACACTAGATCATCTTCTGCTACTGCCCAGAGTAGCTTCTTTTCTTCTCTTTGAAAGTGATTTTCTCCCTGCAAAGCTGCTAAAAGCCCACTTCACCCCTTGGAGTCTTTGTTATTTGTGAAGGCTCTCAGTCATCCTGACAAACATTGCTCACTAGGAGCACTTGGCAATCTCACCCTGCAGGTTTTCCGTGACATTCACTCCTTTTCCATCTTCTTTACTACAGCCTGGTATTTTTCAAAACTGTAGAAAAAGTGACTTATTGATAGGCACAGCTTGTGCGAAATCTAGCTGCTTTTGATGGGATGTTCCTTGTTACAAACACATCACCCTTCCACTTATCTCCAGCAGTGGACTGTATTACCAGCTAGGCAATTTATTTACGTGCCATCTTGCTTGTAGCAGCATCCTGTAGATCCCAYGGCTTCCCTTTGTTATCAGGTGTGACAAAAGTGTGGCATTAAAGGTTACRACATTCAGATGCCTCTCCCAAGAGTAATCCAGTCCTGCTTTTCCTGCAGGATTCTGCTTCCAGGCCAGGATTGRCAGCAAGGAGATGGAGATGTTAGTCCCACATTCACAACCTGTTTTCCTGGGACACGCTTTACCCCCCATCCCTACCTTTTCCARCATGCTGAATTCTTGCCAGGGTTTTAATCCAGTTGTAAAGCCACAGYTCTGGCTTTGCTTCAGGCTCTTGATCAATACAGATCAGTATATTCATGCTGCTTCTGCAAATGCATCTAAGGGGAACTTCATTCTGGAGGAGAGGGTTTGCASAGAACTTCAACCACATGGTTATCTTCTGTTTGTGTTCCAGCAGCAGCTCAAGGCCCCCTTAACCAGRCTCTGTCTTTCGATGCAACAGGCGTACGGTATCAGAGGAAAAGGATTTCAGCGGTGCATGTCTGAGACATTTTTTGGTTGTCTGTGTGAGCATAAATTTCATTTCTAGTTTTTGCTAAATTTCACTATCATCTTTTGCTCAGGATATTTTTGGTATTTATCATAACAAACTCGCAGCCATTAAAAAAATGCTAAGAAAGTGACCATAGGGATTAGTGATCTCATCTGCAAGGATACTGCAACAGGAAAAAAAAAGGGAAAAATCCCTCCATTATATAGAAAGAGATATTAAAGGCAATATTCAGAGGGAGTGTGAAGGCTGAGCAATTCCACATCTCTGCGCCGTAAGACCCGATAACCCTCTCACAGGCAGAACAAAGGCAGGGCATCCTTCGAGTCACCCATTATCTCGATGTTCCAACCTTCTCCCTCTAAACTCTCCTATTGTCACCTCTAAATTAAACGTCTTCAATTTCACGGCTTTGATCAACTCCACCTCAGCTCATATCTGTGTTAGAAAATTAACTCTTCTGTAACTGGCTGTCTCCTGCCTTTCTCTTAAGGAAAAGTATGACCGGTTTCCTCTCAAAATCCACCCACAGGTCCCACGTATGCAGTCTTGGCAGACCAGACTATCTTTGAAAACCTGCAGAAGATGCAAACAGTCAGCTATAAGAGCACACTGTGTATTCTGCCCACCCCTTTTTGGTGAGAACCAGAGCTCCCATTACGGAGAGACATGTTGCGTACTGGGAAGGATTTCAGCAACTTGACCGCTCTCGTCTCACTACAGAGAGCATCCTCAGCGTCTGTCCTCCTCCTAGCAGTCTCATTTCAGTTATGAAGCATCTCCACGGATGCCATGGAGCCCTGAAATACCCAGGGACACCTAAAACTGGGTTCAGCCTCAGACCAGAAACATTCAGATTTGACTCGAGTGCCAAACCCCGGGATTTCTGTGGTGCTTTCTGCTTCATTTCACCCTCTCCCTTGCCAACACACTCCGATTTCCATGTCCCTGTGTGCTCATAATTTTCCCTTTTTGGAACTGTTTATATTGGATAATGTGTTATTCTTATATTATTTGTTAAAGATAAGGGATAGAATTATTGTCCAGGATGGGAGACAAGACTGTTGCCTCTCTTACTGCAGTAAAGTTATTCTTTGTTTTTAGAAGAATGACCACAATCTTTTCAAGGTATTAACTTTTGTTCTCTTTTTCCTGTAGGACTACCAAAGAAAAGAGATTGAAGATGAAAAAAAACACCTCATGGAAAGGAAGTTTAGCTTTAATAGTGACTTACATATTTTTTTGCATTTCTTGATAAAGCTTAATTATAAAGCCTTCATAGAAGTAGCTTAAAAATAGACAACTCATGTAGCAGCAATAATGATGCTGGTAATCTCTTTTTTTTTTTCCCCCCCTTTTAAGAGATTGGAGTCTGACAAAGACTGGGATAACAAAAAAGAAATTTAGTTATAGTTAATTTTAATACAGTAAGGCAGAACAGAACAGCAGATAAATCTTTCAATACAGGAAACCGCAAAGCTTTCTTTGACACCTATGCAGATACAGCTGAATTGAGAACCCTGTGTTCACCAGTGAATTTAATATCGGACATCTTCACTGAATTAATCCTGGCCAGATATCGTCATTCCCCCAGYCGAAGCCTTTTGAGAAAAAATATCCTAAAAAATGCTTTCAGTTGGGAAAAACCCCCAAACTTTGTCACTTCAGGGATGAGGGGTTTGTTCCTTACCTTCTCCCTTCCCCTTTTCTTCCCCTCCACAGCATTTTCCTTACTTTTTTTTAAACCAGTTTTCCTTTGTTTTAATTTACCACTGAAAAGGAATTCAGAGAAAGCAGGGCAAACCCTTAAAAGAGTGGCTCGGTAAAAACTTTGATTATTCAAGCAGTTCCCACCAATAGAGTCGATATCCACCAGTCTCAAGGATCACAAACGTCCCCATCTCCGATAATAACTTTTTCTAATAGTTTGGAAGGGAGATACTTGTGGACTTCAACACTTCTTGAGCAGACCGAAGAAAAACCAAGGACAAATATCCAATTCAGTGACCCAAACTCTTAACCCATGCTGTCAGTGGCTAAGTGCCTTTGCCAAGTGCTCTGAAGAGCCTGAGAAGATGAAACTAAACAGCAATAAAATGGATTTACGTGGGATTTCTGCTCTCTGCCTAGGACTTGGTAGAAGTGACCACTGTCAGCTGGGGAAGAGAAGCCAACAGCACAGCTGAGAACTTCAGCAGCAGCCTTCACAAAGTCCTGGGGAGACACAATAAGTGGCCTTTTCCCTTTTACTCATCGCAACGYGCTCAGCCCTCAAATATAAGTTTTCGGCAAAGATACTAAAACAGAACTAAGTGCTTGCTTCTTTGCAAAAATATTTCTTAGTCATTCTTTCCCAGAGACTTCAAATTTTTCGGTTCCTCAAGGTTTCAAACCACGTCCATCGCCACGGCGGCGATGGGAGACTGCTGCAGCTCCCGGCTGCTGCGGCAGCTGCAAAACGTCGATCCACAATTTAAACCTAAAACCTGTTATTGTTCATGTGCTCTAAGCTCTGTAATGGCATTAATTCTATTTTCAGAAAAATAAAATGGCTTTAATCCCTTACCTCCTTCCACTTTCTGGGCGCTTTCTTTCACAATTTGCACAGTAGGTGGGAACTTGAGCCATATGCACAGAAACATCCGTTATGGATTGGAAGGGTTTTGCTACCGTAACTTAAATAGCTTGCCCACTCAAATTTAGATTACGGCCTTAACGTACAAATGGACACTGGGAAAAAGGTTCAGGGAGGGAAAAATTAGCCAGACCATTCCTGTTACATAAATGGAGAGGAATTCTCATGAGTTCAGGATCCTAAAGTTACAGGAGAGATTTTTGCAAAGCGTTAGATATTACAGCACTTAGTTTCATATTCTGAACGTCCTTGGTATATCCCTTCCTGGGTTTTGCCTTTTTTTCCTTTTTTTTTCCAACGGATTTTCAATTCATCAGTGCAAGAGATGGCAGATCATCTTTCTGAGGAAAGATGAGGTGGTGATGAAGTTACATGGTGAGATAGAGATTGAATAATATGATTGTATGTATAATCCAAGTAGCTATGAAAGTCTTTTTTTTTTTTTTCCTGTTCCAACACTGCATGGCATCGTTTTATTTTGGAGCCTTTAACATTTGCAGAAGGGAAAAGAACATTAAAAGAAACTTCTCATATTAAAAATCCAACCATCATGCAAGTTCTGCAAATCAAAAGCTGAGCTGACAATATGGGCAGCCTGAAGTCACATCCCCTTTTTGATTTAAATGCTGAGTTCTCACATTGCTACCGGAACTTTATAGATAATTGCCTACTCATATCCGTTGGTAATATTTTTTGCTTCCTGGTAATTTTTGCTGTGCTTGTAGCACCGGGCTGCAAACCAGCTCCTTTTGTTCAGGAAAGAAATACCTGTAAATTGAGGCAGTTCAGCCCTCACAAGTGCTTTGGGTGGTAGCCCCCACTATTTCTAGCTGCTTTGCTACAARAAGCAGTGTCATCCTCTCCTGCCACGTTCAGAAGCACGCTGCCAACACAGGGACTTGACGCGGTGCGAGATCGCCTTTGATAAGAGGTAGCGCCGGCACCTCCCAGCCGAGCAAAACCCCCAGCGCAGCAGAACGCAGGGACACGCCGGCTAGGAAAACTTAATTTACCGATGCTAAATAGCACTGGGATTCCTCTGAAGGAGAATTTCAAACTGCTGTCAGAGAAAAAATAAAAAGACGAGTTTRTCGTGCCTCCAGAACCGGGCTGAAAGGCGGAACTGCGAGATACTGATTGCATTAGTAATTCCGCGCGATGCAGGAGCATCTTTCTGGGTCCAACCTCTCCTTTAGAGCAGATGAGCCACATTCTTCTCACATGGTTCTTCCTGATCCGTATGCTGATGAGTACACGATAAAATGTTTGTGTTAAAATACAAAATCAACCTAAAATTTACCATTTTTTTTCCTCCCTTTAAGGCCTCCTTATGTAATCATTTCCAAAGATGTTTACTAAGATAATTCCTAAAGGAAAGAATATAATTTTTTTCAGAAGAAGCATACTTTTGCCCTGAATGACTTCTGATCTAGAAATAGCCACATGGTCTGATATTTTTGCTTAAAATGAAGTTTCGGGATTATGAAGGTACAAAATTAAGAAAGAATCCATATAAAGTCAGATTAAATGAAGAAGTGGTAAATATTACACTGATCTATAACCATCCGTGTACCTCAGGCCCTAAGAAAGGTGACTACCACGCTACATGTTTGTAATTAATASTGGTTAAAAAAAAAAACAACTAACAAAGCTTTTTGTTAGCTCAGGCTCTCGGTCACAGTTAAATTAGCGGTGTGTAATGTTAAATAATATCTTCTAAGCTGTAATTCCTCATGTCTGAGGACATGTCTCTGGTTTCACAAGCACTGCACGATCCGTAACRCCATCCCGAGGGGCTTTTTACCACCGTAGAAGTTTATCATCGCAGCTGTGGAAGCGAGAGCAAACTAAAAATCACCTACTAGCATCATCCCATCCAGCAAAGCCACACTTTGAAATCCTCTAGCTGGTTCCCAGCCGTTCCTGGGCGCCTGCTTTATTATGTACCAGGGAACTGGTATATAATTTTTTTTATATTTTCTGATAARCAGAACTTGCCACTTGTTTTTAAAAAGGGTAAGCATGACAACTTCATCAGAGCAGCTGGCATTTTGATGGTACTTCTCATAGCTCACCTCGGCTGCCACGTCCTCCCTCTGACAGGAGAAGGAACAGCAGCCATTTTATTTATTTATTTTGGTAGGCAGATTTTTTCTGTAATCAAGTATTACATTTTAAGAAGCTGATTTTCTGAAGCATGAAATGGCTATATAAATACAATTCCATGACCTGTAACATCCAATTTCAGCATCTTTTATCGAGCAACAGCTATCTAACAGGGAACTAAAGATTCTCATTTCTTGGAAAGTTAAACGTAAATATTCAAAAGCATTAATCATGCCAAGTGAATTTTGGAACCTTACATTTATTTCAGATGTTTTGGTTTATTTGAATAAAGCCAAAATGCAATGGTTTTTTATTTTTTTTTCAAAGCCTGGGCATGTGTATCAAATTGCTTTTTCACCCCTTTCCTTTCCGTATCCTGCACAGACATAACAACAGAGCAAAGACGCCGCTTACGTCCTACACCCCTGGGGAGCGAAGCTGCCGTTCCTCCCACCCCATGAGGACAAGGGCTATCTGACATTAGAGGTCCCAAATCCTGTATCTGACCTTCGGGGACACAGGGATTTGGGGTGTACGCTTACCTGAATGCTTTTCTCCTAGCTCAAAACATCCCTGTTTTACAGTTCTTCCAATAAACTGTGCTTTCCTTTTCCCAGCTAAAGGGTGCCTTGCTTTTTCTCCATCTCCAATCTCAAAGGAGCTCGTTTTTCCATGGACAGACTGATTCCCCAGGCCCTTGCTACTGATGATCATTAGTTGGACTGCAGTGGTCTGTGGCAGTCCCAGGCTGCAGTAAGGATCTCTGTGAACCAGACTGATTGCGTCCTCAAACACAACGGATAAAGCACTTACTCCTGCATATCACCCCTCCTAAGAGGAGATGCTCATTTGCTAACCCAAATCGTGGCAGTTTTATAAGGTTTCAATGTTTCTCTTCACTGAACACCACTTTTAAAATGACTTTAAAACCTAGTGGCATTTTCCAGTCCAGTTCTACAGGGAAACGCGTTGTTCTCCCATCCCGACGGGCACTGGGCGCAGTCCTGGCTCTGCAGGAGCTCGCTGGAAATGCCTAAGGCCAGGTCAACGCTGCCTGGGGAATCTGGTGACCAAACAAGCACCCAAGTTAAAGACAGTCATCAGGAGAGGGTAGTGACTAACAGAGGGCTAACCATTTGGGAGCTCAAATATTTGCACAGTCACAGGCCGGCCTGGACTGTTAAAWGGATCTGGAATACCGATAATCACTTTTCTTGGGTCAAAACTGATCTTGTGTTGATAGTTCCCCRGTCTTGTTTATCTGATGAAACTGCTGCTACTGGGCACTGCGAAAGAGGGAATAACATGGAGGGCAAAAGGTCTTCATCCCCTTAGGCTGGCTTTATTACCTAAAGAAATGCTTGTGTCCTGTAGCCTCTTTCGTAGGTCAACTGCCAAAAGAGAGTTACAGAGTACTGACCTAAACGTTGAAATGAATTAGATCTGCAGGGTCCTGAGRTGGGCTCTGCTTTGAAACTCCTCATCAAGACAACACTGCACAGGTCCACATTTAAAAGATAAATAGCTATTTTTCTTTAATTATCCAGCATCTGCCTCTTTTTATAATTCTACRTGGCCATAACAGGCCAAAATTAACAAGGGAATCCTGGAAAGGTTGAGCTGGAGTTTAGTTTAATTGTGATCCCATCAAAGACTCAGCAGCAATAACCCCACTGATTTCAAGAAGCTCCAGTTTGACCCAACTGATGACATTATGTAAAGTAGAAACAAAATGAGACTGGGCCACGACCGGTGCGGTGGCATCGGGCACTGGTGTGGTACTCACCCRTCCAGGTGAGTGACTTCATCCAGATGGCAAAAACATGCACACTCGTTTGCCCCCATGATAGAGCGTCCAAGTTGGAGTTCAACCTTACGTGTGACAGAAAGGAGTTCTTCAAAAACACTAGGGAGGACGCCCGTGTGACAGTCACCTTTCCAGCCACATGAATAATCATCGAGCACCAGCTCCTGTACAAGTCTCTATTGCTGTTGGATGAGCGGACCTGGAAGAGGCGACTATAAACGTTCTTCTTGAGGGGTGCAGTAATGGGAGAAAATGCTAATTAGGCTGGAGAAAAAGATGTGTCGCTTCAGGAATGTGAGCTGCCACTTTAGCGTTAGAATTATTGCAGCTGTCGGGGAGAAGAGGACTATGCCCAGGAAAGGGTGAAGAAAAGCTTCCTCTGCGTGACAATCTGAGATACTTTCTTCCTTTCATAAATCCTCTGCACACATAGGAAAAAAATGCATATGAAGGAATCGTTCCATTGAGGTTCTGGAGGAGATATTGAGGGAAGGGAAACATAAAATCTCTTTTGGTTGGAAAAAGAAGGGAGAGATTTATTTGGGCTCAATTAAAATTASTTAGCATAGCAATATCATTTTGACTTTGTAAGCTTTCTCTACAAATCTCATCTCTCTGGCTACCATGGAATAGGAATTGCTAGAATTAGATACATGGTGTATATACACATCGTTTTCTATTACTGTGGGTATTTAAGCCTTGATACTGGTACCCTAGCACATAGTGGGGAACTAGAATGCTAGCTTGCACAATTTACACATCTAGTTTAGATTCAAGCTTTTTTTTTTTTTTAATTAGTATTAAATGGAGGCAGGAATCATCTTCAACCCCCTTTGCAAGAGAAGAAAGTGTGGTATTGAGGAAAGCCTCATCCCTGGGCTGAGCTCGGCGAGAAGGGCAGTGGCAGAAGGGGGAGCACAGCTCCGCGCATCTTGCGGTGGAAACCCTTCATCCCCYGGGTTACACCTAGAGCCATGTCCCTTCCTTCCCTCCCCACTCCAAATGATGTTCCAGGGAGGAAGTTATTTTTGATATGAAAATATTGCAAACACAACTATAATAATTTGGCTCCAGCGTTTTCACTTTTCGTATCACCAAATGCTTTGTGCTGGAAGGAGTCCACAGGAAGGAACACATCTGCCCACGCTGCCGGGGTAATAACGCCACAGGAAAAGAGAGGGCTGTGGGACCCGTCAGAGTGATCAAGCCTTCTTCTGAGAAAAAAAAMCACAACTCATCTGTGTCCTGCTACTGGCTAGCTTGCTTTCCAGTCCCACCAGTTACCTTATCATACAGACAAAAAGATAAGAGGGACTGATGTCAAGAGCCCAACTCGTGTTTCAGGAGAGACCCCAGATGTGGGGCTGTGCGACGACATCTGTCCTCTGAGGGCTCTTCAGGGTAAGAAAAAGCCAGGGAAAGGTGGAGCTGCTTGGAAGTGCCACAGCACAAGATGAGTAGAAGAGATATTTTTGCCAATTAGCCAAATCAATCAGCAGATTTTTWTTTTTTTTGTAAGAAATTCTACTTCTAAGCCATGCCGGTGGACTGCTAGTGCTGTTGTTCTCCTTGGGTTTTGGTGGGGTTTTTTTATTTCGTCTTTTTTAGGAGTCAGAAGGATATTAGTGTTTGTTTTTCTTTTTCGAAATAACTGATGCCAAAACACAGAGGTCCAAGACTTTTTGCAAGCATCCTTCATTACAATGAAACATTGTCCATTTTGACGGCTGGTACATTTCATAAAGGATAGAAACCGAAAGCTTTAGTAATCTGTGCTGCCTGTGCGTGATGCCCCTGAACCTTCGGAGCCCGAGTAGCAGCCGAGGGATTTCAGAAGCACTTGTCCCTCCACCAACTCTGCTCACGCTGAATCGATGTAAAAACTCCTGTAAAGATCCTACCCCTTATCCTGCGGCACTAATAAAACCATCTCAGCAAAGCAAACAGCACAGTCACTGGCCTGTTTTAAATTCAAGCCACAGCTTCGTCAAAAAGCTGTTGGTGGAGAAAAAWTTTAGTGCGAGCTAACGGGCTGTGATGAGCCACTCCATTCCTCAGYGTTATTCACATGCTGTCGGATAAAAACTCCCACTTCGGAAAAGTGGAAGACAGGGTAGCCTGGGACAGACATTTTGTGATCACACCAGCTTGGGGAAAATGGCATACAGGCTTTATTTAAAACCAGGTTTTTAATAAGGCTGAAAAATAGTGATTAGAGGAAAACACCACCAAAAATCTTCCACCATTTTAGCATATGCAAATCAAGAGCAAGCCCTGCTATTTTCTCACACTCACATTAATGCCATGCAGAACAGARTATGATACACTGGTTTTATTTTTCTTTTTTTTTAAACTGGAGAGCTTTATCACCTGCAGCAAGGCATGTATTATAGCAGCACAAGGAGAAGGCTGTGGGAGTGATCAAGAAGAGCAATAGCCTGCTCCAGAAGCCCCCAGCCTTTCAACAGACTGTTTTCGCTGTTCAAAGCTGCCAATTTAACAAAATTCATGTGTTCTTACAGAAGGCACACACATCTTTTGTTGGAAAGCAAGCACGGAGTCTCCCACCGGCTGCCAGCCCTCCTCAGGAACGTGCTCCTGGTCTACAGCAGAGACCGGAGGGGCACAGCCAGAGCCTGGARGGACCCAACTGGAAACCTCAGGGATTTGGGATCTCCAGACCCATTTTACCAACATATCTGAGCTGTAGCTTCCAGCTACAGAGGAACCCTAATAAGGAACCCTAATAGAGGAACCCTAATAAGTTCCTCCAGGCTCAAGGGAAACTACCCATGGTGGTATCTCCTCCAAGATAAATAGCCTGTCTGAATGCCTGGCCGTAGCAGCTGTGCCCCAGCCCATTTATTTAAAGTTAATTCAGGTATTTATAGCACACCCTGCCAGTTTACCCTAAGCAGCTCCTGCGTTTGCAAGCATTAACTGATCAGGGATGAGGAGGGTTTAGCAAGTTTGTCATCCTTTCTTCCATACCTCCTGCTGAAGGCACGAAAGAGGCAATATCAGCTACAGGAGGAAATTTTTTGTGCCCTTGAAGGGAATTGCTTGTCTGATAAAATTCAACAAATATTTATATGTATTTATCCTGTTCTCTGTTTACCTGCATCCCCTTAAGAAAAGAAAGCAACGGAAAAGCAGCTGTTGTCTCGCCGGGTGCACAAAATAATATTCAGGAAAAAACAAGAAATGGGAACGCAAAGCATTTTACACTCAGATTTACAGGATTTCATCGTCTGGACGGAGTCAATAATGATCTTGGATGACACATGGAGGGATCCTGCTAGAAGTGTAATTYTATTCTATGATTCTATGAATCTAAACCAAGACGCGGAATTTACAGGGCTGTCAGGGTTACTGCTTGCTCTTAATTTGCTGTTTATCTTAGAATAACGCATCACCTTTCCTCTGCCTCACTACAGAGGCCTGAAGCTGATACACTGATTTCAATAGCATCGCTACTGCTTGACAGCAGCGTAAATGAAACTAGCYTGAGGACCGGAGTATCTCACGGTATGAAATGTGTTTTAATATGGTTATCCTTGCCGAGAGAAAGATCTCTAATACCAGCTCAGGAAGATATTTTTAATAACTGAGCGTGGTACATGTTAAAATGTTGAAAATTTTCCGACTCACAGGTACGGGGAAACAAGTGTGAATGTTTCAGAATGTATTTGTTCTGCAACACGGACAGGRCTTCTCTCCTTTTCCCCAGCAGCTTCCCTGTTTTCCAAGGAAAGCCTTATACAGAAGTGGTCTGTATTTTTCAGTTTGGAGATGTATTTGTCAACAAAGTGCGGTGTTTTTTTTTCTAAATATATATTTTTGAATAATTTTTCTTTTCCAGTGCTTAAATATTTGTGAATATCAGCCATGGATACTGTAATAGACAGGTTATTAAGAAAAATCTAYTAAGAGAAACACACATCTATTATTTATTATCCGGCAACTCTTCAGGCAAAGGGGTGCCTATTCATTTTGCCCAGCAGAAATAAAGCTTTCCCTTGCTTTGAAACAAGGGAAAATTAGGCTGTGATGAACAGCCTAATTCCAAAGCTGCTCAAACGAAACTATTTCTCTCCAGCTTAGTTTAGGCTAAACCATTCAGCTAAACTGCGTTAGGTGCAATTAGCTGCGTAGTGGTAGAGCCTTCATTTGGACAGAGAAATCAATCACCTAGTCTTTTATTAAAACAATAACCACAAACCCAATGATGGCTTCCTGGTGCCTTTCATTTAACACTGTTCCAGGGGATTTCAAGATACATCAACTTTTCCACCCTTTGATCTCTGGCTACTGGAGAAACTCAGATTTTTGCCAGTCTGTTTCTTTTTCCCATTTATTCCTMTCAAGTGATGAAGTGACTAAACCACCAGCCAAGAGAGGAGCAGCTGAGAAGCGACAGACTGTATTTAAACRGGGAAGCTGGACGGATGAACAGAGGCTTTAACAACTAGGTCTACTCCAAAAGAATGCCAGGAATAATGCACTAGCTAAAAATACACAAGCCCTCCCTCTCGTCTTCTGTCCRTTGTGGCAAATAGTCATTCCCCAGCTCCACGCAAAGTAGTTTCTGAGAGTTATGTCTGTGCTGGGGAAACTGAACGGCACCAATAAGTAAATTCCATACGGCATTCCCTGAATTGTTTCAGTGAGTAGCTGGGTAA